>JARHVA010006415.1:0-95000 GCA_037957365.1 Torreya grandis
TTTAATTATAATCATGTTAAGTATCTTGTGTCATGGAAAAGTAGGAAAACTAATTATAACTAAACCAAACTAGCTATAAATAGTGGTTGGGATAATCCCTATTTGGAACATTAATCTTGGGCCATCCATTGCATGTTGAAAAATATATTGTTATCTATGTTTTGAGATCACATTATAATTGAGTGAAAACCTTATTTTTTCTTTTTGTATTCATTGCTTTCCCTCAAGAAGAATAAATCAGGGTAAATCTTTTTATAAATGTGTAATGAACCTATAATTAATGTATAGGGTTATAGACTTAAATTTTTACCTAAGTAATAAGACATTAGTGGACAAAGAAACATCTAGTTACATGAATAAACTCTATAGTGGATAAACTAAGGTGAGCCTCTATCTTTGTGGGTGCCTAACCATGTTCCAAAACCTATTGGGTCATCCCAAGAAGTATATTTTTCTTACTAAAACAAGGTGTGAAAATATGGGGAGAATTTCCCATTGGGGGGTATGCCTATTATATCTCCACATAATCCCTTCAGATATAGTGTTACAATTTACATATACAATGGGGGCATAATATGTTTGCCTTCACTTTATCCACAATGTAAAGTTGTTACATTTGGTTTAAATCATACCTTAATATGTGTAAATAATTACTAAAATACCTATAATTATTATATTTTTTAGCCTTTACACTTGTATTTTATTTATTATATGTGTTCTAAATATTTATAAAATTAAAAAAAACCAAAAATATAAAATCAAAACCTAAACATGCCATGTTTGTTAGTTTGTATTATTCATTTATGTTATTTGTCACATGTTTGGCATATTACATATCATTTTGCATACACACAAATTTCATGGTCTATATGAGTGAGATGCAATACATATAGGTTTTACATGATATATGGATGCATAAATACATGGCATTCCTATACCCATGGGCCATGTCAATGTTGGGGGCATTTCATTTCATAGGTTATATTATTATAAGTTATGTGTATCTATGAAATTTACATTTATAATGTTAAACTACAAGGTTGATAAAACATGTATTTACATTGCTTATACTATTTGTAAATCTATATATCATGGATACGCAACATTTATATGTTATGACATTGACATAGATTAATGGTGTAGACTATTTTGGCTTGTTATATACTTCGTTGTTGCTACTTCATTTTATATAGGATAATCATTTATATATATTTTTTATCTCTTGCCTTAGTATATGAATTTTTTTGATTGAGTTTTCATTGAATGACTCTTTATTTACTTGGATATTTTCATAGTTTATGACATTGCTTGATTGAGTTTTCATTTTATGACTCTTTATTTGGGCCCTTTCTTTCTTTTTCAACTATTTTTCTTTGAAATTTTCATTCTATGATTTATATTTGTATGGTTATTTCCTTATGTGACATTTAATTGTCTATTTTGTGTGGCTCTTTCCCTTTGTGATATTTTAGTGTCCATTTCCTTGTGTGACATTTAATTTTCCATTACATATGGTTCATTCTTTCTATATCATTTCATTATCCATTGAGTGTGGGCCTTACATTGTGTGAAATTCAATTTTTCATAGAGTGTGGCCCTTATCTTGTGTGAAATTTTATTCTCCATTGCATTTGGATATTTCCTTGTGTGACATTTTATTATCCATTATGTATGTATCTTTAATTATGTGATATTGAGTGTTATTGCATGTGTTTTAATTTGTGCCTCATGGCCATGATAGTGTGTGCTTATGAGGGGATAAATCTAGGATCATCTCTTGATTTTTTAGTGTCATGATACATATCACACACCTTAATTTTTAAATGTGTTTTCATGATATATATCATGAAAATTCATGTGTAGGTTACTATTAAGTGATTATAGTAGTGATCATTACTATTTCATACTTAATTTTTGTATATATCTTGACATAAAATTTGTATAACTTACACTACATGTTTCATATATGCTTTGATGATATATTCATGCCATGATGACATATTATCCACATGGTAGTAAATGTTTCTAAATGTTTACATATTTATATATAACATGATGTGGCTAACCCTTTTATTTTGAGATGAATAATATGAAAGCTACATTCCCAACCTAAAAACAAAGGCATATTAATTGAATTTTCATAGAGAATCAAACCTCTATACATAGATACTTAAATTTTTGGATAAATTACACGATTGAGTGATTTTAGATAATTTTAGGTTATGAGACATATATTTACAAATTGAGATAAGTTTTGGGGGAATATGTAACATTTTATAAGAACACTAATTACACATTTTTAAAATATTTAGAACAAAATGAAATATAAATGTATAGAATTGGATATCACGTTTTCAAATATTTGATAAGATTATGGGGCATAAACATTATTCATGCACACACTAGTATAGTTTTATATTTACAAGAATGTGAATTGATGTGATGTTTATGGTACTCAATGTAACATTTTAAATCTATAAGTCATTTTGTAGTGGTTAATTCAAACTACATGAGCCTAATATAAGCACCCTCTTTCATCTTGAGGCTCAATATTAGTTAAATGAGTAGTGATGTTGAGGTTTGACATTGCTAAATGAAATCTAGTACTACTCCATCTACATGAGGGTTGGGGAATTTATTTTTCAATCCCATGGCCCTTGCCTTAGTACATTTATCCACTAGTGTATGATCACCCCAATCTCCAAGGCTTCATTAGGAATCCTAATCACCAATGCTTCAATAATAATATTATTATCCAATGCTTTGTAAGTAAGCATCATATCAAAACTATCATAAATTAACATGGTTCACCCACCTACATGTGTATTCCTTGCTCTTTATATTTAAAAAAAATTCATTTATTTCAAATTTTATTTTACATATGGATATTTATTGCAATATGTTCATTGATTTTTTTTCATAAATAAAGTTCCACTTGGATCCTTATCTCAAAGAAAAAGTAAAATTTACAAAAAAGGTACATATATTTATCCTTTTACTCTAGCATTATTCATGTTAAATACTATAATAAAAGGGGGGATATTTTAGACTCTAAAACATAGTATTAGACATTAAATAATATTAATATTGAACACCCTTCACCTGACATGACTTGTGCATACACATATGTATTCTACACACCCTTCTCATCTATCCACAAAATTCTATGGGTTTGACCTTCCTAGTTTTATATCAATCACCCACAAGAATTTTATAGTATATGCCTAACATATTCATTATAAAATTTAGAGTGTCTCCAGAACATCAATTTAGTATTCCTATCTTTTATGAGTCCATCTGACTTAAACACTTGTGGAATTCCATAGGTTTTTAATTTTTAAAACCTATCACTACTTTGAGCAATTGCCATTTTAAAATTAGAATAATATTTATGGGTCACCCTAAACATTTTTCATGTCAATGACATTATAAACTACCAAAATATTACACATAAAAATATAATGTCTCAGTCTATTTTACCATCTATCAATCATAAAATATACATATATACACTTCCACACATTGAAAGGGACTTCCTTGAACTTAAAAAATTAGAAAATATGTCATAAGGAGGATGCCCTAGCCAACTCTAAAGCACCTTAGCTGAGACAAGCATTCTATTATCAATTATCATTATCTAGATTATAGATTACATTTATAAAAGGATCACCATTACAAAAAAACACATAATATGGGGAACTAAGTGTAGTTTATTTTTCATCCTTGGTGTATTATATATGTAAGCAATGATCAATTATTCATTGGGGAGTAGTTGAGGACAAATAAATTTATATACACATAATATTTTCATAATTGATCAATTATTGATGTTTTTTTATATTGATATAACCCATCAAGTCTCAATCTCTTTGAGTGCATGCCTAAAAGGGTGCACTGAGAAAGGGGTGGGTAGACCATTGGTGGTTCACATGATTGTTATCCCTTATTACCACTTTTTATCAATCCAAATAGCTCTTAAAACCATTACCCTAAGATTTTCCTCCTATTATACACCCCCCTCTAGTCATTTATCACCTTCATTAGCCCTTTCCATAACCTAAACCCGTTTTTAGCATTTTACATAATTATGTCAGCCACATAGACCTTGTATTGTTATTTACAAAGCTTACTAAGAATTAGGTCAGTCATGGCCAACATATTTCATAACCTAGTTAGTTTTATCCAATTTTAGTACTAGGTCAATCGGGTTGACCTTGTCATCCTAAATTTTTAGAAAGGTCTAGGGTTAGATTCTCCTATATAAACATTTTCATTTCCATCATTTATTACAAATAGAATAAGTAAGATATATTGCACATCTGCTTATCCACCATTATACTAGAAGAGCAATCTTAGGGTTTCATACTCTCTTTGGAGATACTAATCTTGTCTTATGGAGAAGTATTTTAGATGCATTGATAGTTTATTTAGCCTAGATTTCATTTATCCTTGTCATGATTACATACCATAACAACCTCTTATAAAACACATTGTCTAAGGGAGAGATTGAGGCTCAATGGGTTTGTCTTTGAAGGTAAGTATTCCTAACTTTGTTCCTCCTTTATAAGAGTAGATAGATATGCATTTTCACTTCTCTTCCATGCATTAGGATTATACATACATTGATATGAGTATATGTATTTTATGAATGTTTACTTTTAATTTTTATTACCCCGACTTTGTTCCATAAGCTTTGGTGAGCACTAGATTAATTTTTGGTTTACTTGTTATTAGTTTAGTGAATATGAAAACATAGAATCTAGTTAGGGTTATTGCATAATTTTGCTTGACTAGAGGCTTTGGAACTCTCCCTAGTGATATAATTATGGTAAGATATCCCTTGGATAGGTCTAACAGATCCATATTGGTCATGACCCCAATTATCTAATGTATCCCTAATTGGAATTTTAAGTAGGATCTATCTTCTCTGAGCTAGGATTTATTTGTAGATTTGCTATATTTCCCATTGCATACATTCTGGTGAACTTGACATGAATCTAACCGTTGTAGGTTTTCATTTAAACTTTCATTTCTATCATTATATTATTTTCTATATTTGCAATACTATGTTGACTAGGCTAGTATAATTATAAATTTTGTGTACATCTTTAACACATAATCATATCTAAATGACTCTATTTTTTCTATGTAGGTCTTCATTAGCTACAATTTACTAGATTAGACAAGTTAACACAATACTCTTTTTCAATCCTAGATCAATAAACTAAGTTATGCAGGTCAACTTAGTCTTCCATGTGCATCTAAATCAATAAACTAAGTTAGGCAGGTCAATTTAGTCTTCTATTTAGCATCCATATCAACAAACTAAGTTTGGCAAGTTGACTTAGTCTTCTAGTTAGCATCTATATCAATAAATTAAGTCAAGTAGATCAACATAGTCTTCTAGTCAACATCTAGATCAATATACTAATTTAGGTAGGTTGACTTAGTATTTCAATTAGAATCTAAATAAACAAATTAAGTTGGGTAGGTTAACTTGGTATTCTAATTTGCATCTAGATCAATAAACTAAGTCAGGTAGGTTGACTTAGTCTTCAAGATAGCATATAGATCAACAAACCAAGTTGGGCAAGTCGACTTAGTCTTCCAATCAGCATCCATTTCAACAAACTAAGTTAGGTAGGTCAAATTAGTCTTTTAGTTAGCATCCATATCAATAAACTAAGTTGGGTAGGTCAAATTAGTCTTTCATTTAGCATCTAGATCATCAAACTAAGTTGAACAAGTTAAATTCATCATCTTATCTTACTTTAGCACATAGGTATTTTTAGAACTAGGTCAAACCAGTCAACTTAGTTTGTATAATGTGAAAGCAACATTCAAGGATCTTCAACAAAAAATTTTCAACTCTCATCATCCTCTAACCCACTAAGGTTTATCTCTTTCTCTCTATCAATTCATAACTTCATTATAGTTTCGATTTGTGCAAGTTTGTAGTCTTTAAAACTTCAATCCTAAAATAAACTAAGTTGACCTGGTTGACTTAGTTATGTAGCCTATCTTCTATCTAAAAGACTAAGTTAACATAGTCAACTATATTCTTAAATAATATTACTTCCACAGAATAGTAACAACCCAATCAACTACGGTTTTTAATATTTTCATATAATGTCATTTGAACTGACTTTGTACCATTCTTAATTTGGGAATTAATAACTATTTTCTATTAATTATTTCACACTTTCTTTTTTAGTGGTTTACATGCTTAGAATAGCTCACATAATATAATTAAGTGGTTTTTCAAATTATCATTTAGTTACACTATTTTTATCTTTATTCACACACTACCAAATCACATAATATTCAAAATGCATTTAACATCTATCATCCCAAGGGTAACCTACTTAGATTTCATCATGAAGGGGGAAGCTGAATTGCTAACCAAGTATAAACATGCGGTTAATGGTATATATTGGAAAATCACTAACACCCTTATTGCTAAAGGACTGTCAAGCAAGGGGGTAGGCCACAATACCTAGCTAATGCCATTTCTAGTATAGATGTCTTCTAGCCTAAACATCCTAAAACCATCCACAGATTGCCTTCTAGTTCCCTATTTTTAGCCAACTTCCCTATCACACTTAAAGTAACACTTTATAATAATCTAAAAAACACCCAAGATGATCACTTAGTCATCACTTAATTTTTAGTTGACTATTTTCTCTTTGATTATTGTGTGTTGTATTGCAAATAAATGCATTGGCTAGTGTTGGTGTAAGATTTTATGTTATGCGCCCCAATTGGATCATTCTCATCGATCTAATTATTTGTGTTTTTTCTTCCATTTATTGCTTCAATTACATTACAAAAATTTCCCTAAATTTAGCACATTATTTTTGTACTCAACATAGTCTCTTACAGACTATGTGTTTCCCTATTCACATTACTAAGTCAACTTGGTCGACCATGTACTCTTTTCTACTAGTCAGGTTATAGTACTAAGTTGACTTGGTCAACCCTGTATCCTTCTTAGCTCAATTTCCTACCCTATTTTCAGTACTAAGTCTACTTGTTTGACCCTTTACTCTTTTCTACCTATTAGGTTATAGTATTAAGTTAACTTAGTTGACCCTATATCCTTATCAAGCTCAATCTCATACCCTATTTATAGTACTAGGTCAACTTGGTTGAACATATAATATTATATATCCTTTGGATTATGGAACACAATCAATCTTGTTAACTATATCTTATTCCTATCTCTTTACTTTTGCATCATATTTGTCTTCTTTACTCTTGCTCCCTCATCATGAAATTCCTATTTGAAGACAACACTGAGTTGAATTTCACATATGTGATGATCTTTACCAACCTCAATAGGTTGTCCCATAAGTAGCTTATGGTTCCTACCCTAGATGAAAGTAATGTGCATGTATCTACTCACACTACAAACTATGGGACCCATACTCATTCCTCTTTAGTTTGAAATCCTCTCATATCATTTTAAGATCAAAATAAATTAGAGTGTACCCCATAAATTATCTTCTTCATCAATCAATTTCCTCAACATTGAGGAAAAGATCCTTCTACTATCTACCATCTCATGATAAGTGGTCAAGTCGAAGAGCCCCATTCACCTTCTCCCACATTCTCAAATGGATTTGGGGACACTAACTTATTTTATTCTCAACCTCTTCCCTCTATTTTGACCCCCTTTCATATCATGGCATCTTCCTCTTTGATTTAATCCACCTCCATGACTAGTATCTCTACTAACATGGCACATTATACATCTAGTGTGCCTCTTCCAAGACCCACTCTTCTCAATTATTCTACTAATTCATCATTCCTCTATTGGAGATTATTCTCATCCCTCTACTGGTAAATATTTTTCCACACAAGTAAATCATTCTACTAGTTTGTCACTTACCAACAATTCTTTTCAAGATACTACTAACACCCATAGTGGTACCCAAGCCACTACTACCAATTTCAATGCTTCAAACAATGCTCATAATAGCACTCAAACCCATCAAATTATATTATAAAAACTTAATCAAATGAGTAATTTCCAAGATAATAATGCCAATCAAATGATACAAATTCAAAATCATCTCATCCATCTTCAAAACCACACTTAACAGGTTCCATGGGGAACACATAGCCAAAATGCTCCCCCACCTCCTCTTTGAGATTCCCATGGTAATATTATCCCTCAAACTCTTCTTGTTAAAAAAACAATAATGCACCTTCAAAATTATCCTCTTACACCTCAAATTTTAATATTGATATAGAATGCATCACCCCTACCATTACCCACAATGGGTCAACTGATCCTACTCTTCACTTAATTTTTTTTGGAAATCTATATAAAGATTGGATCAAGTTAAATAATTTTGATACTATAAATATATTATAAAAAAATATCATAGGTGATTCTTTATATTGGTAAAACCAACTCAAATATCATTCCATCACTGGTTTGGAAGATTTAGTCAATACTCTAGTCCAAGAGTTCCAAACTAGTGATCTCCCTAAAAATACCTTATCTCATTTTATCAATTGTAAGAAACTTGAGATTGAAACCACACAATATTTCATCAAATGGTAGAATAGCTTGTCTAAAAAATGTGAACATAATATGGTAGATGACAACTTATTTCATCTAATTACTAATACTCGTTATCCCAAGTTACAATATTAGGTACATACATTCTCACCATAAACTTTGGAAGAAGCCATTAACTAGGCAAAGATTGAATATTTCCTCATGCATCAATTTGAGACATCCCAACCTTCTATGTGTACTCGCATGTTAATGAAAATAATAATCATCATACTAAAAATTATGGTGTCATTGAATCTTATGATACCATTCATACTATTCAAACTATTGTTCCCAACCAGGCTCTAAAACAAGCTTCCCCTCCCAACCACATCACTAATCTTCATTTATCTTCAACAAATAACACCAATGTTCTCAAAATTTTATCCTTAGTAGAATTAAAAACACATCTACCAAGGCCTATTCTATGAGAACTTGATCCTACTCATCCCATGAAATCTTGGTATGATACTAATAAATTTTGTTGGTTTCATTCTAGTTGGGGTCATTCTCATGAGACTTGTAGGCAACTTCATAATTTGGCTATGTATTTCCTTCTTAGTCTCAATTTTGACCATGATTCTATCATTCATAAACGTTAACAAGCCTATGAAATTACCTTAAAATCCCATAAAACACAAACTAAACCTCAATATTTTAACCAAGATAATGCTTATTTTTCCATCTATGAAGATCCTCTTTTGAATCACCAAGATAACCTAGACAAGCCTACCCCTTCTACCAATAATGTTGATAATTTTATTGACCCAAATCTTGAAGAGAATGTGGTCAATATGACTAATATGTGAAGGGTGGTTGCCTTGATTGATCCTCATCCCATCCACACTCCTTAATTATCTCACATTTTTCATGTTATCTAAGACTCTTACCCAACTCACTTAACATATTTGGGAAAAGAATACCTTATATCTTTTGATGAGCCAATTCTAACACTTCCATTAGATAACACTTCTCATACCATTTATACCACTCCTCCAACCATTTAGCCATCAACAATAATACTCAAACTTATATCTACACTTATTATCTATCTAAAACCAAATCTATATAAACTACCCCATCTTCTCAAGATAATCTAAAAACTTTTCCTCCAATTAAACCCTCTACATATTATTAACATAGATTCACATGAAATTCAATTCCTCCTTCTGAGGACCTCCTTCAACAGTATGCACCTCTTTCCAATAATTCTCTTATGGGTTATGATGAGTGGGATCCTATTATAGATCTTAATAATCTCCCATCTCAAATCCCATTTATTGAACTTATATAGACCTCTCCATGTCACCATAATCATCTTATGTAGCTCTTATTTGAAATTAACATCCCTCATCCTCCCCTAGCAGGATGTAAAACCACCTTATCTGGATCAAAAGATAGCATTTTACAATAGTACGAAGAGATGCCCATACATGTTGATGAAATAATGGACACTTCTCTTTCCCTTAAATTCCCCATTACTTATATGATCCATGATGAGATTCTACTTTGTGCAAATGACCCTCCTCTCTTTATCAGTGTCTAAATTGGTGATATCCAAGTAAATCATGCCTTCATTGATGAGGATTTAGTCAATTATGTTTCCTCTCTCTATTTTATCAAAACCCTTTGATATTATGAATGTAATCTTAAGTCCACATGTAACATGTGTCAAGGTTATGATCAAAGGAAAATTCCTCCCTTTGGCTATGTGTGGATCCCTATCACCATTCACATGAAGGTGATGATTTTAATCTTTCTTCTATCCCATAACATTTTTCTTGGTAGGCCATGGACTCATTGCATGAGAGCAGTTGCCTCTTCTACTTGCCAATATGTAAAATTTAATCATAATGGAGAAATATATAGGATTCAAAGTGACACTAACCCTTGAAATTTTGAACAATTCCAAGACCATAGAATATTCAAGATTCCCACCCTTGAACCCTTGCCAAGCATTCATTTTCATGAATCTCAATGGTATAAATTTATTATCAATTCTAATCAAGGTTAAAATGGGTACCCTAAGATCATCAGGAATATATGACCTAACCTCCTAAATTTTGATGATGATGAGCCTAACAAGATCAATCTCAAGATTAAAGACTCAAATCTCTCACCTAATCTCATTTCTTAGATTTCCCTTCTTTGCAACTTCATTCTCATCAACCACCTAGTGATGATATACCCATTGTCTTAACTAGTACTTGACATTCCCTTCTTCACACCACATCAAATGACAAGATCATCCCTACCTATGCCATCAATATTCATACACCTGACTATGATGATGTCTATACCTTAGATGATCCATTCTTAGGAAGTCTTGTTCTAGCTTGCAATGTTGAAATTATTCATTATCGTTCCTCTTTAATTTAGTCTTTCAATATTTATTCTAGCATTCTATCCTATATCATTCTTAATTTCAGAATTTTTCATATTAATAATAGGGTAGATATGGTGCACACAACTCTAATTTCTAAAGTGATTCATAGGAGTATGCTTATGTATTATGATATGACTAGTCCCTATCACTTTCCTGGATACCAAGACTTCTATAGCTAAATTATCCTAAGATGCTTGAAACTCTCCCTTAACCTTCTATGCATCTTGTCCCTCCCTTAGTAGAGCCCAATTTGGATCCTATTCCCACTCCCTCTCTAGCTGAATCTCTTCTGATTTCATATCCTATTACTCCTTTAGTCAAGCCTTGCCTAGTCTCTCTACCATCCCCACCTTCCTTCGGTGATGGTTTGTTCCCTTTACCATAACTTGCTCCTTTGCCCACTAAATGGGTTGATCAACCATATTATGATATTCATAAAGTTTTCAATCACTAGACTAGAGACTATTTGTTACACCAACTTTCCTTGACTTCCATTTCCACTCCTTTCATTAGTACACTTTCAAAGTCTACTAGCAAGTGTATATTTTAATTCCACAACATAGATAATCATTCATCCTTGCATTATTATAAGTTATGGTAATATATAAACACTTTGCATCCAATCACTCCTCAACCCATAAACAAGGTTATACCTCCCCCAAAAGTATTACCTAAATATCTTCCAAAATATAGAGAGGTATATTTTCCTTGGCACCAATGTGGTACACATCACACTGATCATTATTGTATCCTTCAACATCATCTCAAATATCATCTCATGACCATTCCTGAACCTACTACTATTCCTCTCATAGGTCTCCCTTACAATAAGGCTCTCCCTTCTTCCCCCTTGGATCCACCAACTATGGTCCCCTCTCCACCAATGATTCCCTCACCCAAGGACCTTCCCTCACTTGTGGATTCCTCTCTACCAGTGACTCCTTCACCTATGTCTCATTCTCCATTGATGACCCCTACTTCACCCATCAAGTCCACCCCCATTCCTTCTCTTGATCATCCCCTATATGATATCCCTCATCAACATGATCCTTCAGGCATTCCTGCCTTTTCTATTGAGGATATTTACCATGAACTATTTTCTCAAATTTCCCTAAAGATCGATGAAACTTTGGCTACAGTCTGATTTTAGCTTCATAGAGACTTATCATATGTTATGGATAATGCATGTGGACAAATATATCAATATTTATGAACACAATCATGGTGTTCTTTCATTTTTTTCTTCATTTGGATTGGACGTGTGATCTAACTTTACTTTTATCTATCTTATATCATTTGAAATTGTTTCAAATTTTTATCTTACATGATGACTTATGCTTTACACTATATGTTGCTTATGATCTCATTATTTTACTTATATTCTCTTATGGATTATTTTTTACATACCTTCTCTTATTAAGTTTATTTTTTATGGTTATCTTATTCTCTTTCATGATTTTTTGTTATCTTATCTTGATAAACATATATACTTGTCATTGTGACTAAGTTATAAAAACTTTTCTCCCCTTAGTCATTCTGTATTTACCATATGATCAATTAGCAAACAATTCATCTCATTATAATCTCCTTTTACCATTCCACCTTGGATATCCCCTTATTCTAATTTATTAGCATTCACAAACTAAGCATACACATGGTTGAGACTTGAGATAACATGTTGGTTCATAGTTAAGCCTAAGTGTTATAGTCAATCACATCTTTGAATACTTAGCTTCCTTTAGCCAAAGCCTAAAGCTCATTTGTGTGTATCAATTTATATTTCATGATTGGTAATTCCATGTTTATATAGAGGAGGAATCTTAAAATCCATAAAAATTCAAAATACAAATCATTTAACAAAAGGCAGTGATTTAAAAGGAAACATTCAAAATTTTCAAAAGTCAAATCATATTAAAAGACATGATTCTAAGCACATATCCTTTTTATAATCTAAGATAAAAATCCACAATTGGCCTCATGATAGAGTTAAGGTACCTTAGAGTGCGATAGGCTAGTATATTAGAAAATCAAAATAAAAAAATCTTTTAGTGCCACCTATTTTCTCACACAAGTACCCAATCTTTGTAGTAGATTAACAAATCTGTAAGGGGTCCTGAGGAATGGGGAACACATTATGGGAAGGTAGGTCCATTTAATTTCCTTGTTTAAAACAACAAAAATGACTTTATTTTAGTACCACACTTATTTTCTTACATGTCTTTGTGCCTACAGTGAACGAGTATCCTTTGTATATTTATAGTCACTAGTTAGTTAGTGTCTTTCCATGTCCTTAATAACTTAGTGTCTTTCCATGTCTCCTAAGGTCTTCTCATAAGACACCTAAGTTATGATTCTCACATTCCCTTTTTCACTCCCTACAACCCTAATATTTCCTCTTGAGAAATATTTTTGTGTTCACTGATCACTCCCCCTAGGGATTCCATTTGTGAGTTGCAGTGTAAGACCTTGGAAAGGACCAGGATTTCCACAAAAATTACCAAATTTGTATATTTTTTCCACCTCATTGGTGTTCCCTTTGTGAGTTATAGTGTAAGACCATGGATAATACCTAGCCTTCCTAAAAAAAAATCCAATACCCAGGTCACAATGAAATGACATGTATCAAATATGAGATAAGATGTGATTGATTATAAGTTACACATCATTGGCATGTTTCCCATATTGATTTAGTATGTTTTATGCTTACTTTATTAACCTTTCACTTTTATTTTCTTATTTTATGATTACATGTAAAAATCCAACCATTTTTCTTAAGTTTTTCATACTTCCCAAATTGAATTATTATGATTAATTTAAGACCAATTTAATAATTTTATTTATCTTTTATACCACCCAACGTGATTTAGTATGATGGATTGACTTAATATTTTTGTTTTTCTACCATTGGTATTTCACGTGATTTCTATTTTATTCATTATTTTCATAATTCCCAATGTGATATAGTGTTATTTTACTTGTTTTAATTTGGAGACAATATTTTTCATGGTTTAAAAACATTTTTTCCCTCTTATTTACCACTTTTTGGTTTATTTTACTTACCTTTTTTTATTACACATTTTCCATAATGAAATACTGTGTAGTACATTTTTTTATTAATTATATTTTTTTCCAATTTTTTTTTGCCTATTTCTTTTTAACCATGCATGTGTACTCCATAATTATTGAAAAGAAAACACTCCACATATATTTCTTATAACATATATAACAAAATCAAAACACATGTGCTAGAAAGAAATATATCCATGCATCAACAACCATAACCAAAATATAACTCATGAGATAAAAATCCAATTGTCAAAAATAATCTATCTCTCTCTATCATGTGTTTTTATAAATAATATACAAATACACCAATCTATATCTATGTCTGGGCTCCATCATGCCTATTGTTTGGCCTAGCCACAGTGTCTATAGATGCCTTAAACCATCCCCTTTTCATAGTAATATGTAATGAGGTAGTTTAGGATCTCAACCCTACTATTTGTCCCTAAAGTTTGGCCACCTGGGCCTATACCTATCCCAGCTAGATTTTGGTAGCCATGTGTGTAGCTCTCTCTTGAGCCAAGGTTTATCAAGATTGTTCTTTTCCTGCTTCTACCCTTGTTGATAAATATAATCCATATCCACATGTATTTAATTACCTCATATCCTCCCCTACTAGTCTAATCCAACACACTTTAGCTAGGGAAGATGGTACCATAGGATCATCCAATGTGGTGGGGTCGTATGGTGCCAACAGTCCATCCAAAATGTCATGGAGTGATGTCATGACTAAGGACCCCCATATGGTCTCTTCTATCACAAGGTCTATAAAAATAAAAACCTATATAGATATTAGATCACATATATATCTCAAAATATATCTATTTAAAATCATATAAAACTAGTATTCTATCTCAAAGACTAACAAATACAACATTTCTTACCTATCCTAGTGTTACCAACCACTATCTCCCCATCTTCTCATCTACCAAGCATGATATTTCCATCAACCCATCTCTTGAGAACCTCATATTTGGGTCACATCCTAATCAAAGCAAATACCAAAGCCTAGAGTCACCACCCATGCATACCTCAGGCCTCTCCTTAATGGTGCCTCTATCAATCAGCTCTACTGTAGGCTATCTATCAGGTCATCCTGCATGACAAATCTCATATGTACTTGATCCTACTAATGGAATCTCTATCAGTGGTGTAACTAAGGTGTCTATAACTCCTCTTATTATGGTGCCTATTATGGTCCATGTTTCACCCTTACATCCACATCCATGCCCTCTCCTCTTCTAGCTATTAGTTGTCATGCTCGACTAGTCCTTGGTCTCACTGTTATGGTTTGATCTCATGTCTCTCAATTAGTACTCTTCCTCCTCTTATCTCCCTCATCTCTCTCTCATGCCATCCCCAAAATGTAGGTACTATTATGGGAGCCATTAGGTGTGGGAGTAAAAATTATCTTGGTAAGCATGACACTACTTATGGCTCTACCCATCAAGTATAGTGGCTTATGATCCACTCTCAAACAAGCCCTAGTGCCATGGTCACCTAACTTAGCCAAATCATGACAATATGTTCATAAGATACCACATAATCTCTCCTCATGCGACTTTCTAAAATACTAACACTTGGGGTATAACCCACACTACCTAGTCCTATCTCCATCTATCAACCTAAGGTAACCTATCATCAACCACATGGGTTAACCTTGGTAGCCGATACATTAAGAACCTCTCATATATCCATGCACTCAGTAATACCACTAGTCCCATCATCTTCTACCTTCTAGACAACATCCCATACATATCATGCATGAGAAGGACCCAAAATCATAAAGTGCTCCCTAATCCAACATGGATTAGCACAAGGCTATTCTGTACACCAATACTCTATCATCTAAGTTATGACACATCACTCATACTATCATTATTCCTATCATAAATTTTTAGATATATAGAATGTATGTAATATAAACATTGAATAAGCTTACCCTCAACCCTTGATAGATCCTATCTAATCCCATCACCCACTTGACCAGTGATCATCTCTCCTCTAAATCATATAGTGAACCTATCATCATCAGTGTCCCTCCTATAGGTATTTCAAACAATGCATGGACTTCATCTAGTGTGATACCTAACTCCATGGTGTCCCCATCCACCACCCATAAAAAAGTGTTGGTAAACTATTCTCATGATCTAAGGAACATGAAAATTAGATAAACACTTAGTGGGATGTGTCTTGTAACCATGATTCCTCCCAAGCCCAATGTTACCAATCTCATTCTATCCACATATGTCAATCACTCCAATAAATTAGTTAACCATAAGACATCTATCAATCACCAAAATATTTGGTGCCTCTCCAAAATATCAAATAGTAAAAGATGTTTAGACCTCCATGTCATTTATAATCAAAATACATTCTTATAAAATTCACAAACACAAACTAGTTTACTTAAAGTTTAACCACATTAGCATTTTTTAGTACTAAGTTGGCCCATATTTAGCCTAACAGTACTAAGTCAACCCTTTTTAGCCTATGTAGTACTATGTTGACCACTTACTACTAAGTTGACCCACTAGTTTTTCTTTTATTTTCAACCCAATACCCCATTTAACCCTTAATGCCCCTAAAAATTTCCTCAGGTTCATTCTGGTATCTATATTTGGACTAATCATCCAATTTATACAAATTACTCAATTTAAAAAAAAATACTCAAAATTTTAAAATTTTTAGTTGCTTACCTATGTTGCACTTGTTATGGCCACTATGCATCCTCCTCATCTCAACTATCATCTCCCCACCATCCTCACTCTTTATATATCTCACTCATTATATCATAACTCTATTATTATTATAATAGAAAATAATGGCAAATGAATTCTTTTTCACCCTACTTATATTGACTATTTCAAAAGTTATTTAACTTTAAAAAATTTACCATCATATTGCTTATTTTACTCATATTTTTGTCTCTACTAACTCTTTTTCCAAATCATAAAATGTTCTGAAATATTGATTTCATAGGGAATATTTTCAACTATTATATGTACATGTTGCAAAAATTTCAATTTTTTGCTCTTTTTTACTAATCTCTATAGGTTCACCTAATGTTCCTCATATTAGACACCTTCACATTTGTCACATCTCCTTATTTATCTACAACACTAAGGTAAGTAAAGGTATATGTTTTTCAATTATGTCCTTTTATTTATCTTATTTTCTTCTTATTTCACTTTATTCAAATTCAACATTATGTGTCACTATGTTCTTTTCCTAAATCACCATCTCATGTTGCACCTATGTGACATCTGATGAGCTTCGAGTGGTTCATAAACATACACATAATATTTTCAAATTTAATCAATTACTGATGCTTTCTATCATGTAGGAAATTGTCGATTCTTAATCTCTCTAAGTGCATGCCTTAAGGGGTGCACTAGGAAAGGGGTGGGCAGGCTATTAATTCTTCATAGGATTGTTGTCCATTATAACCACTTATTATCAATCCAACCAGCTCCTAAAACCATTCCCATAAGCTTTGCATCCTATTTTACACCATCCTCTAGTCATTTTCCACCTTTATTATCCATTTACCTAACCTAAACTCATTTTTGGTAGTTTAAATAACTATGTTAGCCACATCGACCTTGTATTATTATTTACAAATATTACTAAGAACTAGGTCAACCATGGCCAACATAGTTCATAACCTAGTTAGTTTTTGCCAATTTTAGTAATAGGTCAACTGGGTCAACCTTATCAACTTAAATTTAGAAATTTTTAGGGTTAGATTCACCTATATAAATACATTCACTTCCATAATTTATTATGAATAATAAATAAGATATGTTGTGCATTTGCTTATCCACCATTCTACTTGAAGAATAAGTTTAGGGTTTCATACTCTCCTTAGAGATATGTATCTTATCTTGTGGAGAAGTCTTTTGGATGCATTGATAGGTTTTTTAGCCTAGATATAATTTATCCTTGTCATCCTTATATACCACAATAACCTCTTGCAAAGCACCTTGGCCAAGGGAGAGATTGAGGCTCATTAGGTTCATCTTTGAAGGTATGGGTAAGTGCACAAAGTTGGGGGTTAAAAAGTGGCCTACCCATGGACATGATTTTTTTGAAATTTTTGAAACTTGAACTCTTGTAGATTATTTGAGATATCTACACTCCAAATTTGAAAATGGTGTAAAAAAAAAATGAAGCATTTTGAGTCTAGTTTTCAAAACACTATTTTTTACAAAAAAATGGTTAAGTATAACTAGGTCAAACATCTAAAATTTGAAGAGGAACTTTGGTTTTTTTAATAAAACATAGTAGATCAATAATCATGATGCATGCCATTTTTTGAGTATCATTTAATATTATTTGAAACCCTTTAGATAAATTTAGATAAAATCTTGTAGCACACCACCTATATTTTTTTGCATTTTTTCAATGAATACTTTTTTTATGAATTTTGTAAGTAACCAAATCCTAAAAACTAATAAAGAAATGGATAGTCTTCCGTGAGTCAGGCATAACCACCTCAAAAAAATGAAAATCAATTTTTTTTAATATGTTTAAAATTAAGTGTACTATGTCACCGTATAATTTATTTTTCACTTGGATCAATGAAACATAAATTACATAAACATGTATAGGCATGTATGTTTGCAGCATGTAGTGGCCTAATAAAGGCATAGTTAGAAATAAATATAGTTTGAAACCTTAAATTAGTCCAAAAAATATAATAATCATATTTTTGGAAAGAGGAGAGCATGCTCATCATGATGCTATCAATTTTTTAAATTTTTTAGTTGAAATTCTTAGTGTATTTAGCAATCAAAGTCGAAATTTGTTGTTGATTTTCATACCTTTCAATACTCGGCTATACATTGACAGTCCAAGACTTTGGTTCTAGAATCCAAGCCATTTTTGATACAAAATACATGGGAATTGAATTTGAATTGAACTACCATGATCATGTTAATAACACAATAATTAACATGATCGAGTTATATAATAATGTGATCGTGTTATATATTATAAATATCCTAAACTTGAATAGAAGCAATTAGGCCTAGTAGTTTTAAGATTGTTGTCTAACATGACCTATACTATCAAATCCATAATTGACATTATATTGAAGGAATTCCTTGCACAAGGACCAATTACTCTTAATTTTAAATATTATAAGAAAATACTTGATTGGTTAAATATGATGTGCAACTAGGGAAAAATATTCACAATGGACAAATTAGATGAACACAATTTATTGCATGAGGTTAAAAATGCCTCAATTGATATTTTAGGTGGAAGTAATTAATTACATAGGACTTAGTTGTCCTCAATTGTGTATAGTATTGAAAAAAATATCAATTGATAAAATGGTGTAATTAAAGACCCAAATGACATTAGATGGATGTAATTCTTTGCTTGGGGATTGAGTGGCCTCAATTTCATATGATATTGAACCTAAATACTCAATTGGCTCGATATGGTGTGCAATCGGGGATAACGAAACCTAGCTAGAACATTATATAGACAAAATTACTTTCATGTCACTCAGTTGGCCCTAATTATGTATATAAGATAAAATCAAATGCATGATTAGCTAGATATAGTTTATAATCAAGGCCAATAAAGTTTTAATTAACATTAGAATTATTCAGTTATTTACATGAGCCTTGGTTGGCAATAATTACATATTCAATTGAATTAAATACTTGCTTGATTCAATATGTTATGTATTTGGGACCAACAGAGCCCCTATTGATAGTATAAGGATGAAATTTCTTACACAAGGCTTATTTGGACTAAATTTCATAGATCATATTGAACCATTATATTTTTTTAGTTAAATTTGGTGCACAATCAGAATCTCAATTGTTATTAAAGATGAATCTATAATTCCTTATAGAGGGTTCAATTGGTCATGATTTTATATCAGATTCATGTTAAAACTCAATAATTTGAATAAGGTGTATAATTAGGGCCCTAATTAAAATTATGTTAACACAATTCCTTGGGCAAGCCTCGATTGGCCCCAATTATGTATCATATAGAATCGAATACTCAATTGGTTCAATATGGTATGAAATTAAGGCCAAATAAACCCTAATTTCCATTATATATGAATGTAAATCCTTGCACATAGCACCTTTAGACCAAATTTCATATCAAATTGAAAAATACTTATTTTTTTAATATAGTGAGCACTTGGATCCCCAATTGATATCATATGGATACATTTCCTTACATTGAGGCTCAGTATACCGATAGGATCAATTTATCCCCAATTAACATCCGTTATATATAGTTAAAAAATAGGTTCATACGGATGAACTTGGTTAAAATTACATCAGTCATTATCATAATTGACTTTGTAGGCTCAATATATGATGATTTGGGGGATAATTGATCCTGAATTCACATTCTTTACTCATAGATCTAAATTTAAGGAGCTCAAATTTGACCCAATCGCCATCATGATTGTACCTTATATACCCTAAAACCTATACCCTAAGCCCTAAAGTTCCTAATCCCTATACTTTATTTACTATAAATATAAACTCTTTAAACCTTGAACTAATCATTTTAGCCTAAATTAACGTTATTTAGACTAAGAATTAAGTTCAAAGGGCTCAAATTCACTTAAATTACATGTTTGATTGACCCATTTGACTAATTCACTCAATCTACACATGTGACATGACATCCATGGTATAATGACAACCTAAAAACACATTCTATAGTCATAAATGGGTCTAAGTGATTAAAATTGTCCTCAATTATCTTTATGATTGACCCTGTGTACCCTAAACCATGTATATACATTAAAACCTAGAAGGGTTATAAACCATAAACCCTAAACACTACACCATAAATTGTGAACCATTTACTTTCTAGGTATTTACCAAGTTCAATTTAGTCCTAATTAACATCCTTTATAGTAAGAATCTAGTTTAAACATATGGCATGTCTAGTGATTAGACATTAATATATAGGTCCTTAAACATAAACCCTATGCCCTAATCCCTAATGATCCCTAAAACATTTAAATTATAAGCCCTATGCCCTAATGCCCACTACACATCACAAACATATGTGCCTTATGATATAATTGATTTTATCATGAGATGTCATAATTTATGTACTTTGTAAACCTATGGCTAAAGTCTTTGGAGTACCAATCTAGCTCTATGCATTTATTCAGTAAATTGGGGCTATTTTGAACCCATGTTCAACCTAATTAACCAAAGAGGAGAAGAGGTAGTTGATTATTTTAATGGAAGGGGCATTTTAGGCTAATTTGAGGGCCTTCAATAGAAATATATGATTTGGGGAAAAAATTAAAAGATCAATCTTCTATCATGAATTGATCCAATTAGTCAATTTATATAATTCCCTATGTGATCTAGGTAAAATTGATCCCCTAAACCAAATTTATGGCTCAATAAATTATATAACATGTACATGGTATAATTAACCCTACTTTTATCATAAATGTGCAAACATAAAGGTAATCAAGTCATAAATATGCATCATAAGTAGCTCAAATGTTCTTCAATTACCTTAGTGATTAGACCCCATATCTAATATCTTAAACCCTAAATTACTCTATACCATTTAGCTTTAACTCCAAACCCTGTACCATTTACATTAAACCCTAAGCCATAAGCCCTAAACCCCAAACCATTTAAATCATTTATATTTAACCCTAAACCAATAAATTTAGACCCAATTAACATCCTTTATATATATAGTAAGAATTAGGTTCACAAGGATGAACTTGGTTAAAATTACATCACTCATTACCACAACTAACTTCATAGGCTCAATCTATGATGATGTGGGGGCTAATTTATCCCAAATTCACATTCTATAATCACAAATATAGGTTCAAGGCTCCAAAATTTTCCCCAATTGCCTACATGATTGTATAAATATACCTTAAAACCTATACCATAAGCCCTAATCCTTAAAAATTTCTTAATCCTTAAACTTTAAACCACACATATAAACTCTTTAAACTTTGAACTAATCATTTTAGCCTAAATTAACATCATTAAGACTAAGAATTAAGTTCATAGGGCTCAGTTTGGCCTAAATCACATGAATAATTGACCCATTTGACTAATTCACTCAATCTACACATGCGACATGACATCCATGGTATAATAATAGCCTAAAAAAACATTATATAGTCATAAATAGGTCCAAGTGATTCAAATTATCCTCGATTATCTTTGTGATTGACCCTATATACCTAAACCATGTATATACATTAAAACCTAGAAGGGTCGTAAAACATAGACCCTAAACACTATACCCTGAATTGTAAACCATTTACTTTATAATTATTTACCAACTTCAATTTAGTCCCAATTAACATCCTTTGTAGTAAGAATCTAGTTTGAACATATGTCATATCTAGTGATCTTATACATTAATATACATGTCCTTAAACCTAAACCCTATGCCCTAATCCCTAATGATCTATAACACATTTAAATTGTAATCCTTATTACCTAATGCCCACTACACATCACAAACATACATGCCTTATGATATAATTGATTTTATCATGAGATTTCTTAATTTATGCACTTTTGCAACTTATGTCTAAAGCCTTTAGAGTACCAATCTAGAACAATGGATATGTTTAGTAAATTAGGGCTATTTTAAGCCTAGGTTCAACCTAATTAACTAAAGAGGAGGAGAGGTAGTTGATTATTTTAATCAAAGAGGCATTTGAGGCCAATTTGAGGGTCTTCAATAGCTAGATATGATTTGGGGAAAAATCAAAAGATCAATCTTCTATCATAAATTTATCCAATTAGTCAATTTGTATAATGCCCTACGTGATCTAGGCAAAATTAAACCCCTAAACTAAATTTATGGCTCAATCAATTGTATAACATGTACATGGTATAATTGACCATAGTTTTATCAAAAATTTGTAAACATGAAGGTAATAAATTCATAAATATATGTCACAAGATACTTTAATGTTCTTCAATTACCTTAGTGAATGGACCACATTACCATAATTGACTTCATAGGCTCAATCTATGATGATGTGAGGGATAATCAAGATCCCAAATTCACATTATATAATCACAAATATAGGTTTAAGGATCCTAAATTTTCCCCAATTACCTACACAATTGTATAAATATACCCTAAAACCTAATCCCTAATCCTTAAAACTTTCTTAATCCCTAAACTCTAAACCATAAATATAAACTTTTTAAACCTTGAACCAATCATTTTAGCTTGGAAATTAACATCATTTTTAGACTAAAAATTAATTTCACACGGTTTAGTTTGTCCTAAATAACATAAATGATTTACCCATTTGACTAATTCATTCAATATGTACATGTGACATCTAGGGTATAATGGTAGCCCAAAAACACATTTTATTATTATTTTTTAGGGCTTTGGCGTGCTCAGATATTATTTCTATAAGTATTAGGAAAGGTCCTCATAGATATAAACCTTCACTGTGGACCTTAATTTTAATCACTAATTCCTAAAACATAAATTTTAATCCCTAATACGTAATCCATAAACCTTATGCACTAGTTTGCCTTAATCTAAAATCCCTAATCCCTTATCTACATTAAGTATAATGAAATTGTATTATTTAATAGTGAAATTACATTATTGTTAACATAGGAAGCTCTCACTCCTCATTGATAATTTCCAGCTCCATAGTTTATATCAACAATAATGTGATCTCATTATTGTCGATATTAGCTTCCCATTAGGTTGGGTGTGATGGGACCTTATGGAAAGCATAATGTGATCACATTATTTAGTAATGATCACACTATTATTAATATCTATGGAGAATGTGAAAATTAAATACATAAGAATATTTAGATTAATCTTGTTATAACATATATATGGACAA
This sequence comes from Torreya grandis, assembly GCA_037957365.1. Taxonomy (NCBI): domain Eukaryota; kingdom Viridiplantae; phylum Streptophyta; class Pinopsida; order Cupressales; family Taxaceae; genus Torreya; species Torreya grandis. The sequence goes on from JARHVA010006415.1 coordinate 23,890, forward strand.
GAGTTTTTAAGTTTCACTTTGATCATAGTTCTTTCCCATTGAAAGTCCATAGGACCCTAAACTTAGAATTCATTATACTTTACTCTTTGTATTGAATATTGTATTTGATTAAAATAAAGATAGATAAGGGTTTAAAATGGTTATAGAAGGTTGTTATAAATTTATTATCAATTATATAATACTTTGATGTTGAAAAACCTAGAGACCTTGCATACCCCTATTTCTAACATACAAAATATAGTGTTGAATGAATGAAATTGCTTATTTGTGAATGTCCTAAGGGTTGTGAGAACTTTATAATTGAATTAAAAAGTTTTAATAATTTTAAATAGACCTAATCCAATCATTATATCATCTTGAAATTCTTGGTTTGACATTAAATGCAATTATTTTTAGTCTCGGCCTATACAACAGCTACAAACCCTGACTTTTAGGGATTTGACCATAGGAAGAAATTAAACACTTAAAAATTCTTATAAATGTTTAATCTAGTGTGTCTTAGGGTCTATTAAGTGAATAAATTCATTTCATACTTGTACCTTCTATATTCCATACTATACTACCTTATAGGTAGTCAACTAGCTTAAGAGACCTAATGAGAAAGAGGCTAAAGAATAAAGTTGAACTTAGGTGAAGAGTTGACAACCAAAATTGATTTAAAAAAATATTGGCCAAAAGGGTGGTAAAATATAGTTTTGGTTTGGTTAAAGTGTCTCTATAATGGTTAAACCTTGTAGCTTTATGTATTTCAAGGGTTAATTAGAATGCCAAGTAAGCCTAGAGGTACAAGATTTTTCAAAATAACCTAACCCAATATTTTATGTGAGGTAATGGCATGGAAAAGGGTTTTTAAAAACATAAATATTTTTCCTTGAAAAGTCTATGTACAAAACATAACATGAGGTTTTCCCTAAAATAGGGTTATAATCCAAGACAAAGGCAAAAGAGAGAAATCTAAGAAAAGATAAAAGAGAGAGGGGTTAAAATTTGAGAATTGTGTTGTATGAGTAGGATAAGGATTCTTGAGTTATAAGATAAGTGAATACACAATATTAGATAAAAATACCTTTGATCAAGATCCTAAACACTTGAAAGTTGTTGAGAAAGATCTGCATCAAAAGTAGGTACAAAGAGAAGAAGGCCATTAAACCTAAGTGATAAGAGTGTCATTAGTCATTTCCAATACACATAATGAAATTTAAAAACTTTAATTTAAAACAATATGTAAGATCCAATATTTATAGCATTAAAAAGAATAATTTTTTAATCCTCATTTAAGTGTACATATAGCATTAAATACGTGATCTGATATAGATAATAATTTAAAAGATCAAAATAACATTGTATAATAACACATAATGAAACAAAAAATTAATATACATTATATATATATATATATATATATATATATATATATATATATATATATATATATATATATATATATATATATATATCCATGATAGGCATACAACATAGGCATATACATGTCCAATGTTAATAACACAAAGATTAGGTCATGATAGCCATACACAAAATTACATCTACCAACATAGTATCTAATGTTGGTTGAATGTCACATGCACATATACAATGCCAAAAATGCATCAATTTCCATATATGCATACAAAAAAGTACATATCATGTGTTTAAGATGTCCTATTCATCAAATATCCTCCCTCTTTTTGCCTTCCTTGAAGAAGACTCTCCCTGAGATGCCCTACAAGTAGATGGAGACCCCTCTAATGCCTTGGTCTGCTCCAAGGTTTGACTGTGGGTCCTACACTCATAGATATATTATAGTTAAGCCTATTTAAATACAAGAATTATTATGAAATTAAGATAAAATAAATTCAAATAATTGTTAATAAATTAATTTTAAACTACAATAAAAAATCATTTAAACATGTGCACTTACTACAAGCTTATGATCCTACTCAATCTAATTTTCATGCTCAATAAAGTCAATGGCAGGCTGAGCTATCTAAATAGTCATATGAAATATGAGAGGAACATGAGAAGTTTCCCCAATCACCATCTAACTAGGACTATCAATTCTCATAAGACTACCCTACATACACAATACATAAACATAAGTTATAATTGCCTCAAGTACACATGTACTAAAATTATTAAAACAAGTCTATTTTCACAATTCAAAATTACAAGAACCAATATATACCTTTGTTAGCACCTGTGTAGATGACATTTTAGCAGCAATGCCTATGTCTATCTCAGCTCATAAAGAGGGAGGAGTGTTAGTACAAGCCATCAACTGTTAATGTAAACAAGGTCGAGCACTTAGTTTTATATAAAGTAAATCAAATCTTATATATGTAAACCAAAATGATCAATAGAAGCACTAGTATTTATAAAATATCTATCTATATAAGTACATGAATACAATGACACATTATAGGAAATAAAAATATAAGCATGCACATGAAAATATAGTTAGATCTAAAATTATAACCCATCTATTGAAGTGTTATAGCAGTAGCCTTGTACCAAAACCAAAATTAGAGGATTAAATGTATGTAAAGGAATATATAATATACTAGTTTAATTTTTTTCAAATTGATGAGTATAAATATACTTGGGTTAATATCTTCAATTTATGCTATATTACTTGTCTAAAAATAGGGGTTTGACTTAGGTCTAGACCCTTATAACTAATTCCTTTTGGATGAATTTTCAGGATTAATTTAGATTATTTAGGGATATTTTAAATTGTGTTTTAAAAAGGTGGACCTACATTTGATAGAGTAGAGTGATGAAGAATGATTGGCTTCTTAGGATTATAGAGAAATTAATGACTAATGATTTGGACACACTATATATAATAGGTATAATCTAGATTGTGTAGGTGGGAATTTTTGTCCCATCGAGTAGATTCATTTGCTTGACCTATTCCCCAACTAGGATGTGTCATGTGAAATAGTTTAAGGTTATGATTAGGATACTAGGATTGTTAGCTATAGGTAGGGTTATGTCCTTGATAAAGGATTGTGATATAGGTAAGGTTATTAATTGGGTGTAATACTTTGGTTTATGATCACATTAACCCTACACTCATCATGGGCTAGGTGTATGAGCACATGACCCTTTACTAGTGAGGGTTATATATTGGGATAGTGGGGGCCATCAGGGCTTCTAGTTGGATAAGTATGCCACCATTGAGAGACTTTTCATGAGTAGTGGACACGTTAACAATGATATATTTGGTATTTTTACTATATTAGGGTATTTTAGGATAGTTTGTGAATGAGGTGGACACTCTACTACCATCATGGGAAAAATTGGGAGAGTACAAATTGGAGGTGTGCATTTAGAAAAATATCCTATGTCTAGGTTGAAATTATGGTAAGATTCCAACATTAAGTACAACCACCACCATAATATGTAGACACTTAGATGGAAAAATGAACATAAGATAAAGGGTGAGGAGATGAATTTTAGGGGGAAACAAGGGTGAGCATACACTTGTTAGAGAGGAACCAACAAGAGAAAAGGATAATGCTAAGATGAGGTCCAATTAGGAATTATACCTAGACTAACAAGAAGTTACCCAAATAAAGTAGTGAGTTGGTTTATTTTTAGTTAATTTCTATGTTACTTTTTAATTTATTACTCAGTTATTTTTCTTTATGTGACTAGAGATATAATTTATTCTCTTGTTATATGGTTTTAGAGTGAATCACTTAGTGGTGGAGCATGATCAAAGAAACTTTGGTTAGGATTTTTTAGGTGAGGATTATTTGAGACTGAATAATATTTTGGTAGATGGGGTTCTCCATGTGTGAATAAGAAAGCAAATATATATTTTTCTCCCTACTTATCATACATATATATGGATTTCATAATAAGAGAGATATTTGGCCTAGAGGAAAATGTGGCTAGTTTAGATCTTAGGTGAAGAATCTCAATGAGATTTTTAGGGCTAGGGGATTTTAGGCTCCATGGAGCCAAAAAATAGTGGGAGGTACATCACCCACATAGGTACAAGAAAGAGATACAAAAGTAGAGAAATTGTATGCCATATCACTCATCAACATGTACATGTAAACAACTACAGTCATAACAAATGCAAAAATCAAAACATATATGTAAAAAAAATGTACTTCTATATATGTAAATGGTGTCATACTAATAGAAGTAGATACAGTAGTGGATGTCCTAGAAATTATATTTGAATGTGAAAATAATGGTTGTGACAAATTAAATGCTGTAAATACTGGTTGTGATGATGAAAGAACCATCACATATTATGACATAAAAAATTACACATATATTATATTAAATTTTTATGTAAATTAATTTTTAGCTTATAAATTAAATTTTTAAATATAACCTAAATTTAACATGACATTTATATAATATACCTGCATTTGTATGGTGACTGATGATTACATGCCAAAAACTCATCACTCATAAGAATAAGATCCAAGCCATCTGAACCATCAATTCCATCATCATCAAAAGGTTCCATTCACATATCTCCACATGAAATATAAGTTTGGGGTCAAGGTTAGGTATATTGTGGTGTATGTGTAGCATTACTCTATAAAATCCTACTTGTATGTTAAATGAGTGTATTGGTGAGTGAGCTAAGAGCATGGAGAGTGTCTATCTCCACAACCTAATGAATCATAAAGGGGATCTCAAGCTCAAAAGGATTTTAGATATGAATCTATGTAGGTTGATTAGGTGCATGATGTACACCTGGTCAATCCTACACAGAGCCTTTTCCTTAGCCTTAAAACTCATTAAAATCAAAATAATTGGGAATTTGGTTGAGGATAAACTCATAGTAGAGTTTCCTCAAAAAATATAAAGGGATCTTATGGTTTTTACATGGTGGATATTCAAAGACCATTCACCATTGATCTCAAAAATTACCTATGATTAATTTATGTACACAGAGATGCATAGGAAAATGTTTCACTGTTATGGGAAAGAGGGCATTGGTGGTTGGGTCAATAAATAGGGCACAAATGTCAGCTTTTAAAAAATTTAAATTCTTGACCTGAAGGGATGATAACTTATCAACATAATAGGCCCTACAAGTATCTCTATATGAGGTCCATCAATCAATTTAACTTGTTAGTAAGTCAATTTGACCTAATAAGTTTTGTAAGGAATCAACTAGCTAGGTGAGGTGGGGGTTGGTTGAACTAAGATCTCTCATTCTATCAATTAGGTCTTCAATTTCAAGTTTGTTTTTGACAATATTGTCAATAAAAAAATCTTGATTACTAGGGGAATTTTGGGGAACTGTAAGACGGTTAGGTACAAGGATAGGACGAATTAGATAATTTTGTGGAGGGTTAGGAGGAGAATCAACTAGAGGGTTTTATGGAGGGTTGGGAGGGAGGGTTAACAAGATGGGCTGATAGAAAAAACAAATTATAATTAAAAACATGAGTTAAAAAGAATGAAAATTATGAAAAATTAGGGTTAAACAAAGAATATTTTGATGACTTACCTCTCCTAAAGGGTGGCATCATTGATCAATAGGCTTTTGGGGTGAATTATAGCACTTCATAACATGTTTTGGCACTAGTTTGCACAAAACATGATCGTGGAACAACCTGGGAGGATAAAACATGAATGCAAAATGAATACATTTTATGTTTAGGTTTCTATATTTATTTTTTTGGGGACAAATAAAATGCAATCACATTAGTGTTAATAACATGATTGCATTATTGTTTAATATAACACAATCACATTATGGATCAATAATCCTAAGCCTAGCCTTAAGTAATGTGATTGTATTAATTAAATAATTTTATGGCATTATTAATTAACATGATCGCATTACGATAAATGTACATAGAATTTTCCCCCAACTCCATGCACTTACCTATAAGTATTACTAAATTTGTTCCTCTTTTGTAAGAGTAGATAGATATGCATTTGCACATCTTTTCCATGCATTATGATTATTTATACATTGATGTGAGTATATGTCTTCTATGCATGTTTAATTTTAATTTTATTACCCCCACTTTGTGCTACAAGCTTTGGTGAGCACTAGATTAGGTTTTGATTTATTTGTTATTAGTTTAGTGAATATGAAAACATAGGGCCTAGTTAGCGTTATAGTTTTGCTTGATTGGAGGCTTTGGAACCCTCCCTAGTGATGTTATTGTGGTAAGAGATTCATTGGCTAGGTCTAGCAGATGCATATTGGTCATGACCCCAATTATGTAATTTATCCCCAATTAAATGTATAAATAGGATTTATCTTCTATATGGTAGGATAAATTTTTAGATCTGTTGCATTTACCATTACATACACAATCCATAACATTCCTAATTTTATGTTGGAAATATTGTCATTGATGTCAAAGGTCTAGTATTGGTGATAAAGGCCCCATTGCATTTAATGGTGTTTTTAATATTCATATCTTGGATAATGTGTGTTAATATTTATTTAATATTAATGAATATATTTTTAGTTGCATATAAGTCAAAAGAGGGCCCATGAAGAAGTCAAAGAGTCATAGGGTAAAGACAAAAGAGGAATCAGATGCATTTTCTTATGAAGAGTCATCTTGAGGAATTTCAAGAGTCACCATGTGAAGACAAATAAAGTTATGACACATTTTTCCATGAAGAGACACTTTGAGGAATATGAAAATTCATAAAGATAAAGACAAAAGAGGAAAAAACACATTTGTTTATGAAGGGTCACTAAGGGTGAATGCCAAAGGTCATTTGGAAAGCTATAAATAAAGGCTCGAGAAGCCATTTGTAATATGAAAGAGAGTGCATGGTTTGTATTTGTTTTAAAAGAGAGAAAAGTAGGAGATATTGTAGAGTTATATCATTTTTTGAGTAAGAAACATTGAGAGATAGTTGTGTTTTATACACAAGAGGGGTTGGTGCTCACAAATATTTGAAAGGGGTTGGTGCTCTTATGGGTTGGTGCTCACAAATATTTGTAAGGGTTTGGTGCTCCTATGGGTTTGTGTTCACAAATAGTTGTTGTGTTGGTTCTCAGTAAAATGGTTGATACTCCTGTAAGTTGGTGCTTGCAAACTTTGTAATTTGAGTTAGTGCTCATTTATATACTTGAGATTATTCTCCATGGTTTTTCCCACTTTTGGTTTCCATGTAAAAATATGGTGTGTCCCTCTCTCTCTTGTGTGGAGCATATTATTGTTTCAATTTTATTACATATCTTGAATATGTGATTAATTGATTAAAGAAAAGAAATAAGATTAAGTAAAAGATATATAATATATTGATTTTCCCCACCTCTCATTATATTTCATTCTTAACATTTTGTAGGCCTAAACCTAGTATTAAAGGTGAAAATAGGATTTTTAATAGAAGGATACAATTTTATGGATATATCCACACAATGAGTACCTAATATCACATAGTGATATTTTTTCAAGTATGTACATTGACCTATTCCTAAATAGTGATTCACATCTTCATAGGATGAAATCAAAGATAATAGACACCTACATGAGATGATAATATCTAGTGCCTAATATATTTATCCAAGTAGATCCAAACACTCTTTCTCATAATCTGAGTGACAATATATTTGATTCGGGCAACAATTTAGGTGACAATTCGAGTGACAGTTCCACCCCAATTATTGATGATGAATCTTTCAAGAGCCATAACTTTTGCACCGTAGTTCAAATTGACTCACCATTTGAACCGTTGGAAAGATAAGAATGAGGAGAGTGTCTTGAGATGGCATGAGATTTTCTTGATGAAGTTTGACCCCTAAAAACCCAATGGAAGTACCCCAAATTTCAATTTTAGTAGTGCAGTCTAAAAATAGTAAGTTTCTAAAAATAGTAATTTCTCAAATTTTGTATTGTTTTGAATCTTGGAATTCAAACCACTTAATCTCCCTCAAAATTGGTGACCTTACACATCCTCCCCATGCTTTTAAAATGTGTATAAATGAATAGGTAACCTAAAATGTGAAGACAAACATCTCTTCCCAAAGATAAACATATATTTGTATTGCGGTCTTGAGTAATACTACATCTCTTCTCAGAGAATTCATTATTACTGTGTTATTTCTATGCTATTGAAATATTTATCAACTAGAACTTCTAAGTTTTGGATCAATGGTATTAGAGTGGTTTGTCTTGAGAGTGTATGATCCTGAGGACGAGGTCAAGCTACAAGAAGCTTGTGTGGGAAATAACAGAGATTCCAAATTTTCCACCTATTTGCTCTGAATGACTTTAAATGGTAGATGACATCGAGACATCTGATCCTTTCAAGGAAATGGTGAATGAATCCCTCCAATGGCAACAAGTGTAGATGCTACAATAATTTTCCCAAATTCTGTAAACACTTTGGATGGCAAATTCTATCTCCATAGCTACACTTCCTAGCTTCTCATCCAGGGAACGTCCTTTCAGTGCCCCAACACCCTTCAAGGTTTAGGTAAATTTTGATATTCCTACATTTGAAGGAAAAATCAATGCTGATGTAGTAGAAAATTGGTTAGATCAAATGTATTCCTAATTATCTGTAAATAAGTTCACCAATGGAGAAAAGATTACTTTTGCTCTTTTGAAATCATCATTACCTATGAAAAATTGGTGGGAAGTGTACAAAAAGAGGTTCAATACATATGACATTGGCCTTGAAGTGGAACCTACTTGGGATGTTTTTATGGAAGTGATGAAAGAAGAATACTATCCCATCAGAGCATATGATGATCTGTACATACAGTGGCAACAATTTCACCAAGGTAAGGACCAATCTATTCAAGATTACACAGACACTTTTCATTCTTTGTCTGCAAGATTGGGCATTCAAGAAATTAAGAAACATAAGACTCTAAAATATCGTGGTGGACTACAATGGTACATATGGGGGGAAATGGAACTCTTTAATTTGGAAACCCTTGGTGAGGCATACAAATTTGTAGTGAAGATTGAATAGAAGCATGGCAGAAAGAATATGAAGAGTCAACCCTTAAAATGGAAAAGTGACAAGGAAGGTCAAACACGAGGCCAAAATTGGAAGTAAAAGGAGTTTCAAGATAAGAAATACTAGAAGGGGAATGCTAGAAAATGGTGTGATTATCACAAAACTAGAACTCACTCCAAAGAAGAATGTTGAGCCATCAAGTCACTACTTTTTGAGTCACAATACTTTACATCTACTACTCTGCCACATACACAACCTACAATCAAAGAGGATGAAGAATAAATTATAGATGTTGAGCCTGACACCATCTTTACTTCATCACACACCCATGAGAAAAGACCAGATGACAAGGAAAGATTGTTTCACTCTAAATTATGGTTAAAAGGTAAGCCTCTACATTTCATTCTTGATAGTGGGACTCAAAAGAATTTAATCTCTGCTAAAGTTGTGAAAAGTATAAATCTATCCATGAAGCCTCATCCAAAGCCTTACAATATTATATGGTTGAGCCTAGGGAGAGATCTCTATGTCACCCATTAATGTCTTCTTTCATATGTTATAAAACCATTCCAAGATGAAGTCTTGTGTGATGTAGTTAATGTAGATGTTTGTGATGTACTCCTTGGTCAGTCATTCATGTATGAGAGACATGACATCTATGAATCATGAACCTGAAGGATCACCCTCACTCTTGGAACATGGTGCTATAGGGTACCAGAGGTACCACCTCCCACATCTATCTCCCTGATCAGTGCTAAGCAATGCAAGAGATTGGTGGAGAAAACAAAGAAATTTGTTCTCATGGTGGTCAAACCACAAAAATATAAGAAGGCTGATGTTGTAGTCCTGACTACACAATCAACATAACAACAAAATCAAATAGGATGAATCACAGGAGAATATGATGACTTATTCAAGTCACCCATAGGAGTTCCATTGCATTGCCAGGTAAAACATTCTATTGATTTGATCCCAGGATTACCTTTGCCTAACAGTCTTATGTATTATAGATCAATTTTGGAGAATGATGAGATAAAAAGATAGATTCAAGAATTGATACAAAAGGGTCACTTCAGGCCAAGCTCTTCACCTTGTGGTAGCCCAATTGTCTTGGCACTGAAGAAAGATGGAACATGGAAGATTTGCATTGACTACCGAGCCCTGAATAAAATCTCTATGAAGAATAACTACCCTCTCCCCAGGATTGATGACCTGCTGGACCAGCTCCATGGTGTGAAGTCCTTCACCAAAATTGATCTCAAATCTGGTTATCACCAAACTCCCATTGATCTCATTGATGTCTAGAAGACTGCATTCAAATCCAAGGAGGGGCTCTTTGAGTGGTTGGTTATGCATTTTGGCTTAACTAACACACTTGAAACCTTCATGAGGATGATGGATGACATCCTAAAACCCTTCACCAACTAATTTTTTGTTGTCTACTTAGATGACACACTCATCTATAACAAAACATGGGAAGAACATTTGCAACATGTTCGTAAGGTGCTTCAAACTCTTTGGGAGCACAAGTTGTATGCAAATCTTGACAAATGCACATTTGGGATGACAAAAATTTAGTACCTCAGGTATGTTGTGAATGAGGAAGGGGTCCATGTTGATCTAGAAAAGATTTAGGTTATTCGAGAATGGCCCACACCAAGGACCCTCATAGAGCTTCACAACTTTTTGGGTCTTGCAAATTTATACTGTAGGTTCGTTCTTAGATTTTCACATGTTGCTTGGTCACTAACTCAAGTGACTAAAGGAGGAGCTAAATATACATTTTATTGGGGTGAAATACAAAAAAGGGCATTTGAGAATTTGAAGAATAGACTCTGCTCAGCCCTTATTCTTGCCTTGCCAAATTTACATCAACCTTTTGAGTTGATGATAGATGCATATGAATATGCCATGGGAGCTGTCATCATGCAACATGGACATCTTGTTACATGTCACAATGAAAATTTCACTGATATAGTCAAGAAATATCCAACATATGATAAGGATCTCTATGCCATTATGTAATCTTTCAAACAATGGAAACACTACATCTTGGGGAAAGAAACTGTCATCTAAACTGACCACAGACCATTGGAATTCATCTAAATGCAAAGCAAACTATGAAATGAGAGGCACCCAAAGTGGGCCACATATCTTTAACAATTCCACTAAATAATCAAACACAAAATGGGAGCTCAAATATAGCTATAGATTATCTGAGCCACCCACCAATTACTGCACTCACAATAGTTCTTGACTTGTGCAGACATGAGCCTGCCACTTGAGGTGCTCTGTATGAAGTAGATCCTACCTTTGCTGATACATATCAAGCACTTCAAAAAGGTAAACATGTTTCTGATTTCTATTTACAAGATAATGTCCTTTGTCATATGGGGCACATTTATGTTCCAATTGTAAAGAATAAAATATGATATGGGAAGCACACTTCAATAGGACAACTGGACACTTTGATATTGAAAAGACATTGGCAGTTCTTCAAAAACACTTCTACTAGCCCTATATGTGAAAGAATGTGGAAAGATATCTCAAATATTGCACCCCATGTGTGATAGCCAAGCCAATAAATAAGAAGAAAGGATTGTACATGCCATTTCCATAACCAACCAGACCTTGGGAATCTATCTCAATGGATTTTCTCTCAGGTTTGCCCACTTTAAAACATGGTAAGGACTATATTTTTGTGGTAGTTGATCATTTTTCAAAAATTGCTTTCATGATTGCCTGTAAGAAAAATATATCTACTGAAGAAACTACTCAACTATATTGTAGTCATGTATGGCTCCATTTCGGTCTCCCCAAGTCCATTGTCTCAGATCAAGATAGCAGGTTCTTGAGCATCTTCTGGTCCACTCTATGGAAGGTGATGGATACTAAGCTGATGAAGTCCATAGCCTTCCATCCATAGACTAATGGTCAGATAGAGGTGGTAAACTACTTGATTTTTCACATGATTCAAATGTATCACTCCAAACATCCATGCACATGGAATGGGGGACTTCTTTTCATACAACATAGATATAATTGGGTGATACACAACTCGACCAAGAATAGTCCATTCCAAGTATGTTCTGGGTTCTAACCCATGGCACCAATTGATATAGTTTTTCCATTTTCCACCATGGAATACACACCTCATAGATTATCTGAGGCCAAAAAAGTAACAAAGTTTATTGAACAAATGCAATACATCTAGCAACAAGTTCATGACATCCTAGAGAAGATGAATCAATTTTATAAGCAACGCCATGACAAACCATATCACCCACCTCTATTAGACACTTTAGTTGTAGTAGAACAACTATACATTAATGAGCTTGATCCACAAAGTTTCACTCCAGTGGAAGAGGATCATATTGTGGATGCCTGGATGAAGACAATAAGAGGACACTCTATTCCACATTATCGAGTGGTTAAAAAGGGCTAGCTTAGCCATCAAGGTGAGTGGCTCATAGAGAATCAAATCAGGAAAAAACTACCACATCTAATGGGGAACATTGATGTAATGGGGACCATTGCTTTTCAACGAGGGAGGAATGATTCGGGTAACAATTTAGGTGACAATTCGGGTGATAGTTCCACCCCAATTGATGATGGAAATTTTGGGAGACATAACTTTTACACCGTAGCTCCAATTGACTCACCATTTGAACCATTGGAAAGATAAGAATGAGGAGAATGTCATCAGATGGCATGAGTTTTGCTTAATGAGTTTTGACCCTTGAAAACCCAATGAAAGTTCCCCAAATTTCAATTTTAGTAGTGTAGTCTAAAAATAGTAAGTTTCTAAAAAATAGTAATTCCTCACATTTTGTATTGTTTTAAATCTTGGAAGTCAAACCACTTAATCTCCCTCAAGATTGGTGACCTTCCACCTCCTCCCCATGCTTTCAAAATGTGTATAAATGAAGAGGTAACCTGAAATGTGAATACATACATCTCTTCCTAGAGATAAACATATATTTGTATTGAGATCTTGAGTAATACTACATCTCTTCTCAAAGAATTAAGTGTTACTATGTTATTTCTATGCTATTGAAATATTTATCCACTAGAACTTCTAAGTTTTAGATCAATGGTATCAGATCAATTTGTCTTGAGAGTGTATGATCTCGAGGATGAGGTTAGGCTATAATAAGCTTGGGTGGGAAACAATAAAGCTTCCAAATTTTCCACCTATTCACTCTAAACAACTTCAAATGGCAGATGACACTGAGACATCTGATCCTTTCAATGAAATGGTGAATGAAGCCCTCCAATGGAAACAAGTACAGATGCTACAATAATTCTCCCAAATTATTCAAACACTTCCGATGGGAAATTTTGGCTCTGCAGCTACACTTCTTGGCTCCTCATCTAGGGAACGCCCTTTCAGTGCCCTAACACCCTACAAGGTTTAGGTATATTTTGATATTCCTACATTTGAAGGCAAAATCAATGCTGATGTAGTAGAAAATTGGTTGGATCAAATGTCTTCTTACTTCTCTGTAAATAAGTTCACCGATGGAGAAAAGATCACTTTTGCTCTTTTGAAATCATCATTCCCTATGAAAAACTAGTGGGAAGTGTACAAAAAGAGGTTCGGTATAGATGACATTAGCCTTGAGGTGGAACCTACCAAGGATGATTTTGTGGAAGTGGTGAAAGAAGAATACTATCCCATCAAAGCATATGATGATTTGTACATACAGTGGCAACAACTTCGCCAAGGTAAGGACCAATCTATTCAAGATTACACAGACACTTTTCATTCTTTGTCTGTAAGATTGGGCATTCAAGAATGTGAGAAACATAAGACTCTCAAATATCATGGTGGACTACAATGGTACATATGGGGGGAAATGGAACTCTTCAATTAGGAAACCCTTAGTGAGGTATACAAATTCAAAGTGAAGATTGAATAGAAGCTTGGCAAAAAGAATACGAAGAGTCAACCCTTAAAATGGAAAAGTGACAAGGAAGTTCAAACACGAGACCAAAATTGGAAGCAAAAGGAGTTTCAGGGTATGAAATCCTAGAAGGGTAAGGTTGGAAAATGGTGTGATTACCACAAAAATAGAACTCACTCAAAAGAAGAATGTCGAGCCATCAAGTCACTACTTTCTAAGTCACAATACTTGACATCTACTACTCTACCTCATACACAACCCACATTCGAAGAGGTTGAAGAAGAAATTGTATATGCTGAGCCTGACACCATCATCACTTCATCACAAACCCATGAGGAAAGAACAGTTGACAAGGAAATATTGTTTCACTCCAAATTATGGGTTAAAGGTAAGCCTCTACATTTCATTCTTGATAGTGGGAGTCAAAAGAATTTAATCTCTGCTAAAGTTATGAAAAGTCTAAATCTATCCATGAAGCCTCATCTAAAGCCCTATAGTATTGGATTGTTGAGCCTAGGGAGAGACCTCTGTGTCACCCATCAGTGTCTTCTTTCATATGCTATAAAACCATTGCAAGATGAAGTCTTGTGTGATGTGGTCAATTTAGATGTTTGTGATGTACTCCTTGGTCAGTCATTCACATGTGAGAGACATGGAATCTATGAATCATGAACCTGAAGGTTCACCCTCACTCTTGGAACATGGTTTTATAGGGCACCAAAGGTACCATCTCCCACGTATGTCTCTCTAATTAGTGCTAAGCATTATAAAAGATTGGTGGAGAAAACAAAGAAATTTGTTTTCATGGTGGTCAAACCACAAAAATCTAAGAAGGTTGATGTTGCAGTCCTAACTACACAATCAACACAACAACAAAATTAGATAGGATGAATCACATGAGAATATGATGAATTATTCAAGTCACCCATAGGAGTTCCACTACATTGCTAGGTAAAACATTCTATCGATTTGATCCCAGGATCACCTTTGCCTAATAGTCTTATGTATCATAGATCAGTTTTGGGGAATGAGGAGATAAAAATATAGATTCAAGAATTGATCTAAAAGGGTCACATTAGGCCAAGCTCACCACCTTTTGGTAGCCCAATTATCTTGGCACTGAAGAAAGATGGAACATGGAGGCTTTACATTGACTACCAAGCCCTGAATAGAATCTCTGTGAAGAATCGCTACCCTCTCCCCAGGATTGATGACCTACTGGACTAGCTCTATGGTGTGAATTTCTTCACCAAAATTGATCTCAAATCTAGTTATCACCAAATTCCCATCGGTCCCACTGATGTCTAGAAGACTGCATTCAAATCTAAGGAGGGGCTCTTTGAATGGTTGGTTATGCCTTTTGGCTTAACTAACACACCTCAACCTTCATGAAGATGATGGATGACATCCTATGACCCTTCACCAACTTATTTGTGGTTGTCTACTTAGATGACATACTCATCTATAATAAAACATGAGAAGAATATTTACAACATTTTTGTAAGGTGCTTCAAACACTTTGGGAGCACAAGTTGTATGCAAATCTTGACAAATGCACATTCGAGATGACAACAATTCAGTACCTCAGGTACATTGTGAATGAGGAAGGGATCCATGTTGATCCAAAAAATATTTGGTTTATTTGAGAATGGCCCACACCAAGGACCCTCACAGAGCTTCATAGATTTTTGGGTCTTGAAAATTTCTACTGCAGGTTTGTTCTTAGATTTTCACATGTTGCTTGGTCACTAACCCAAGTGACTAAAGGAGGAGCTAAAGCTACATTTTAGTGGGGTGAAGTAAAATAAAAGGAATTTGAGAATTTTAAGAATAGACTCTTTCAGTCCCTATTCTTTCCTTATAGGATTTGCATCAACCTTTTGAGTTGATGACAGATGCATTTGAATATGCCATGGGAGCTGTCATCATGCAACATGGCCATCTTATTGCATATCACAATGAAACTTTCACTGATATAGTTAAGAAATATCTAACATATGATAAGGAGATCTATTCCATTTTTCAAGCCTAAAAACAATGGAAACACTACATCTTGGGGAAAGAGACGTTCATCCACACTGACCGTAGACCATTGGAATTCATCTAGATGCAAAGCAAGCTTTGAAATGAGAGGCACCAAAAGTGGGCCACATATCTTCAGCAATTCCACCTGATAATCAAACACAAAAATGGGATATCAAATATAGCTATAGATTTTTTGAGCCACTTACCAATTACTACACTCATAAAAGTTCTTAACCTATGGAGACATGAGACTGCCACTTGGGGTGCTTTGTATGAAGCAGATCCTACCTTTGCTGATACATATCAAGCACTTCAAAAAGGTAAACATGTTTCTGATTTCTATTTGCAATATAATGTCCTTTGTCATATGGGGCACATCTATGTTCCAATTGCAGAGCAATAAAAGATGATATGGGAAGCACACTTTAGTAGGACAACTAGACACTTTGATATTGAAAAGACATTGGTAGTTCTTCAAAAACACTTATACTGGCCCCATATGTGAAAGGATGTGGAAAGATATCTCAAATCTTGCACCCCATGTGCAATTTCCAAGCCAAAAAATAAGAAGCAAGGATTTTACATGCCATTTCTAGAACCAACCAGACCTTGGGAATCCATCTCAATGGATTTTCTCTCAGTTTTACCCACTTCAAAACATGGTAAGGACTGTATTTTTGTGGTAGTTGATCATTTTTAAAAAATGGCTTTCATGATTGCTTGTAAGAAAAATATATCTACTGAAGAAATTTCTCAACTATATTGTAGTCATGTATGGCTGCATTTGTCTCCCCAAGTCCATTGTCTCAGATCGAGATAGAAGGTTCCTAAGCATCTTTTGGTCCACTCTATGGAAGATGATGGATACTAAGCTGATGAAGTCCATAGCCTTCCATCCATAGACTAATGGTCAGATAGAGGTGGTAAACTACATGATTGTTCACATGATTTGGATGTATCACTCTAAACATCCACACACATGGGATGGGGGACTTATTTTCATACAACATGGATACAATCGGGCACTGCATAGCTCGACCAAGCATAGTCCATTCCAAGTATGTTTTGGGTTCCAACCCATGGCACCAATTGATATAGATGTTCCATTTTCCACCATGGAATACACACCTCATGGAATATCTGAGGTAGAAAAAGTAACAAATTTTATTGAACAAATGCAACACATCCAACAACAATTTCATGACATCCTAGAGAAGATGAATCAATTTTATAAGCAACGCCATGACACAGATAGGATTGTACACCATTTTTTAGTGGGTGACAAGGTTTGGTTAAAAATTTTGAAGGAATGACTTGTAAGCCCACATAGAAAGATTTAGCCTATGTGATATGGTCCCTACACCATCACTAGAAGAGTTAGAAAAAATGATTTTGAGTTAAACCTACCAACCTACCTTGGTCTACATCCAATATTTAATGTGGAGCTCCTCAAACCATATCACCCACATTTATTAGAAACTTCAGCTGTAGCATAACAACTAGACATTGACGAGCTTGATCCACATAGTTTTACTCCAGTGGAGAAGGATCAGATTGTGGATACCTAGATGAAGACAACAAGAGGATGCTCTATTCCGCTTTATCGAGTGGTCAAAAGGGGCCAGCTTAGCCATCAAGGTGAGTGGCTCATAGAGAATCAAATAAAGAAACAACTACCACACCTGATGGGGAACATTGATACAATTGGGACCATTGCTTTTTAAGGAGGGAGGAATGATTCAGGTAGTAATTTAGGCAACAATTCGTGTGATAGTTCCACCCCAATTGATGATAGAAATTTTGGGAGCCATAACTTTTTCACCATAGCTCCAATTGACTCACCATTTGAACCATTGGAAAGATAAGAATGAGGAGAACATCATGAAATGGCATGAGATTTTCTCAATGAATTTTGACCCCTAAAACCCAATGAAAGTGCCCCAAATTTCAATTTTAGTAGTGCAATCTAAAAATAGTAAGTTTCTAAAAATAATAATTCCTCAAATTCTATATTATTTTAAATCTTGGAAGTCAAACCACTTAATCTCCCTCGAGATTGGTGACCTTCCACATCCTCCCCATGCTTTCAAAATTTGTATAAATGAAGAGGTAACCCAAAATGTGAAGACATACATCTCTTCCTAGAGATAGGCATATATTTGTATTGCAATCTTGAGTAATACTACATCTCTTCTTAGAGAATTCATTGTTACTATGTTATTTCTATGCTACTGAAATATTTATCAACTAAAACTTCTATGTTTGGACTAGTGGTATCAGAGCGGTTT
The DNA here is from genome assembly GCA_037957365.1 of Torreya grandis. Classification (NCBI taxonomy): domain Eukaryota; kingdom Viridiplantae; phylum Streptophyta; class Pinopsida; order Cupressales; family Taxaceae; genus Torreya; species Torreya grandis. The sequence continues at coordinate 42,032 of JARHVA010006415.1, forward strand.
GTCTTGAGAGTGTATGATCTCGAGGATGAGGTCAGGCTATAAGAAGCTTGGGGGGAAACAACAGATCTTCCAAATTTTCTATCTATTCACTCCAAATGACTTCAAATGGTGGATGACATCGAAACATCTGATCCTTTCAAGGAAATGGTGAATGAAGCCCTCTAATGGAAACAAATGTAGATGCTATAATAATTTTCCCAAATTCTTTAAACACTTCTAATGGGAAATTCTAGCTCTACGGCTACACTTCCTGGCTCCTCATCTAGGGAACATCCTTTTAGTGCCCCAACACCCTTCAAGGTTTAGGTAAATTTTGATATTCCTACATTTGAAGGAAAAATCAATGTTGATGTAGTAGAAAATTGGTTGGATCAACTGTCTTCCTACTTCTCTGTAAATAAGTTCACTGATGGAGAAAAGATTACTTTTTCTCTTTTGAAATCATCATTTCCTGTGAAAAACTGGTGGGAAATGTACAAAAAGAGCTTCAGTATAGATGACATTGGCCTTGAGGTGGAACCTACCTGGGATGATTTTGTGGAGGTGGTGAAAGAAGAATACAATCCCATTGTAGCATATGATGATCTGTACATATAGTGACAACAACTTCACCAAGGTAAGGACCAATCTGTTCAAGATAACACATACACTTTTCTTTCTTTGTCTATAAAATTGGGCATTCAAGAAAGTGAGAAACATAAGACTCTCAAATATCATGGTGGACTAAAATGGTACATACAGGGGGAAATGGAACTCTTCAATTTGGAAACCCTTAGTGAGGCATACAAATTCATAGTGAAGATTGAATAGAAGCATGGCAGAAAGAATACGAAGAGTCAACCCTCAAAATGGAAAAGTGACAAGGAATGTCAAACACGAGGCCAAAATTGGAAGCAAAAGGAGTTTTAGGATAAGAAATACTAGAAGGTTAAGGCTAGAAAATGGTGTGATTACCACAAAATTGGAACTCACTCCAAATAAAAATGTCGAGCCATTAAGTCACTACTTTCGGAGTCACAATAATCGACATCTACTACTTTGCCTCATACACAATCCATAGTCAAAGAGGATGAAGAAGAAATTATATATGTTAAGCCTGAAACCATCCTCACTTCATCATAGACCCATGAGGAAAGACCAGATGACAAGGAAAGATTGTTTCACTCCAAATTATGGGTAAAAGGTAAGCCTCTACATTTCATTCTTGATAATGGGAGTTAAAAGAATTTAATATCTGCTAAAGTTATGAGAAGTCTAAATCTATCCATGAAGCCTCATCCAAAGCCCTACAGTATTGGATGGTTGAGCCTAGGGAGAGACCTTTGTGTCACCCATCAGTGTCTTCTTTCATATGCTATAAAACCATTTCAAGATGAAGTCTTGTGTGATGTGGTCAATCTAGATATTTGTGATATACTCCTTAGTCAGTCATTCATGTATGAGAGACATGGCATCTATGAATCATGAACCCGAAGGATCACCCTCACTCTTGGAACATGGTGCTATAGGGTACTAGAGGTGCCACCTTACACATCTATCTCCCTGATCAGTGTTAAGCAATGTAAGAGATTGGTGGAGAAAACAAAGCAATTTGTTCTCATGGTGGTCAAACCACAAAAATCTAAGAAGATTGATGTTGCAGTCTTGACTACACAATCAACATAACAACAAAATCAAATTGGATGAATCATAGGAGAATATGATGACTTATTCAAGTTACCCATAGGAGTTCCACTGCATTGCCAGGTAAAACATTCTATGAATTTGATCCCAGGATCACCTTTGCCTAATAATCCTGTGTATCACAGAGCATTTTTGCAGAATGATGAGATAAAAAGATAGATTCAAGAATTTATCCAAAAGGGTCACATTAGGCCAAGCTCTTCACCTTGTGGTAGCCCAATTACCTTGGCACTGAATAAAGATGGAACATAGAGGCTTTACATTAACTATCGAGCCCTAAATAAAATCTCTGTGAAGAATCGCTACCCTCTCCCCAAGATTGATGACCTATTGGACTAGCTCTGTGGTGTGAAGTTCTTCAAAAAAATTGATATCAAATCTAGTTATCAACAAATTCCCATTGATCCCACTTATGTCTGGAAGATGGCATTCAAATCTAAGGAGGGGCTCTTTGAATGGTTGGTTATGCCTTTTGGCTTAACTAACGCACCTATAACCTTCATGAAGATGATGGATGACATCCTACGACCCTTCACCAACTCATTTGTGGTTGTCTACTTGGATGACATACCCATCTATAGTAGAACATGGGAAGAACATTTGCAACATGTTCATAAGGTGCTTCAAACTCTTTGAGAGCACAAGTTGTATGCAAATCTTGACAAATGCACATTTAGGATGACAACAATTCAGTACCTCAGGTACATTGTGAATGAAGAAGGGTTCCATGTTGATCTAGAAAAGATATGGGTTATTTTAGAATGGCCCACACCAAGGACCCTCACAGAGCTTCACAGCTTTTTGGGTCTTGCAAATTTCTACTACAGGTTTGTTCTTGGATTTTCACATGTTGATTGGTCACTAACCCAAGTGACTAATGGAGGAGCTAAAGCTACATTTTAGTGGGGTGAAATACAACAAAGGGCATTTGAGAATTTGAATAATAAACTCTACTCAGCCCCTATTCTTGCCTTGCTAGATTTGCATCAACCTTTTGAGTTGATGACAGATGCATTTGAATATGCCATGGGAGTTGTCATCATGCAACATGCCCATCTTATTGGATATCACAGTGAAACTTTCACTAATACAATCAGGAAATATCTGACATATGATAAGGATATATATGCCATTGTGTAAGCCTAAAAATAATGGAAACACTACATCTTGGGGAAAGAGACGGTCTCCACACTAACCACAGACCATTAGAATTCATCCAAATGCAAAGCAAACTATGAAATGAGAGTAACCCAAAGTGGGCCACATATATTCAATAATTCCACCTGATAATCAAACACAAAAAGGGGAGCTCAAATACATCTATAGATTGTCTAAGCTACCCACCAATTACTGCACTCACAATAGTTCTTGACCTATGCTGACATAAGACTGCCACTTGGGGTGCTTTGTATGAAGCAGATCCTACCTTTGCTGATACATATCAAGCACTTCAAAAAGGTAATCATGTTTTTTATTTCTATTTGTAAGATAATTTCCTATTTCATATGGGTCACATCTGTGTTCTAGTTGTAGAGCAAAAAAAGATGATATGGGAAGCACACTTCAGTAGGACAGCTATACACTTTGGTATTGAAAAGACATTGGTAGTTCTTCAAAATCACTTCTACTGGCCCCATATGTGAAAGGATGTGGAAAGATATATCCAATCTTGCACCCCATGTGCAATATCCAAGCCAAAAAATAAGAAACAAGGATTATACATGCCATTGCTAGAACCAACCAAACCTTGGGAATCCATCTCAATGGATTTTCTCTCAGGTATGCCCACTTCGAAACATGGTAAGGACTATATTTTTATGGTAGTTGATCATTTAAAAAAAAATGGATATCATGATTGCTTGTAAGAAAAATATATCTACTGAAGAAACTATTCAACTATATTTTAGTCATGTATGGCTCCATTTTAGTCTCCCTACGTCCATTGTCTCAGATTGAGATAACAGGTTCCTTAGCATCTTCTAGTCCACTCTATGGAAGATGATGGATACTAATTTGATGAATTCCACAACCTTCCATCCACAGAATGATGGTTAGACAAAGGTGGTAAACTATTTTATTGTTCACATGATTCAAATGTATCACTCCAAACATCCATGCACATGGTATGAGGGATACAACATGAATATAATTAGGTAATGCATAGCTCGACCAAGCACAGTCCATTCCAAGTATGTTTTGGGTTCCAACCCATGGCACCAATTGATATAGCTATTTCATTTTCCACCATGGAATACACACCTCATGGAAGATCTGAGGCAAAAAAAATAACAAAGTTTATTGAACAAATGTAACACATCCAAAACAAGTTCATGACATCCTAGAGAAGATGAATCAGAAGTATAAGTAATGCCATGACAAACATAGGATTACACACCATTTTGCTATGGGTGACAAGGTTTGGTTGCAGCTTTAGAAGGAATGACTTTCAAGCTCACACAGAAAGATTTGGCCTCTACGATATGGTCCCTACACCATCACCCAAAGAGTTGGAGAAAACACTTTTGAGTTAAACCTACCAGCCTACCTTGGTCTGCATCTAATATTTAATGTGGAGCTCCTCAAACCATATCACCCACCTCTATTAGACACTTTAGTTGTATCAGAACAAATAGACATTGATGAGATTGATCCATAGAGTTTTTCTCCAGTGGAAGAGGATCAGATTGTGGATACCTGGATGAAGAAAACAAGAGGATGCTTTATTCTACGTTATCGAGTGGTCAAAAGGGGCCAACTTAGCCATCAAGGTGAGTGGCTCATAGAGAATCAAATGAAGAAACAACTACCACACCTGATGGGGAAAATTGATGTAATGGGGACCATTGCTTTTCAAGGAGGGAGGAATGATTTGGGCAGCAATTTAGGCAACAATTCGGGTGACAGTTCCACCTCAATTGATGACAGAACTTCTGGTAGCCATAACTTTTGCACTGTAGATCCAATTGACTCACCATTTAAACCATTGGAAAGATAAGAATGAGGAGAACATCCTGAGATGGAATGATATTTTCTCAATGAAGTTTGACCCTTGAAAACCTAATGGAAGTTCCCCAAATTTCAATTTTAGTAGTGCAGTCTAAAAATAGTAATTCCTCGAATTTTGTATTGTTTTAAATCTTGGAAGTCAAACCACTTAATCTCCCTCAAGATTGGTGACCTTCCACATCCTCCCCATACTTTCAAAATGTGTATAAATGAAGAGGTAACTTTAAATGTGAAGACAAACATCTCTTCCCAAAGATAAGCATATATTTGTATTGCGATCTTGAGTACTACTACATCTCTTCTCAAAGAATTCATTATCACTGTGTTATTTCTATGCTATTGAAATATTTATCAACCAAAACTTTTGAGCTTTGGATCAATATTTTATAACCAATTATGTCACTTACACTAAGTTTTAGTCTTATGAATAATAGTAAAATAATGATTATATAAATCCCTTAATACTTTCCATAAAAAGCAAGTGCAATTATTCAATCATATTTTTATTTAGCATTTAGATCATTATTTTATTATAATATATTAATCTATTTAAATAATGAAAAAATTATATATTAATAATTCAAACTAATACAATATAAGGTGAAACATATTAGTAACCCCATTTACATAGTGAGCATGTCAAAACCTAGGTTCAATTAGGGTTTCTTTCCTTATTTTGAGGGTTTTAGATTTTTATCGAAGGGTTTGATTTTTCAAACTTGATTTCTAATTGTTTCCATCTTCATAGGTGTAAATCTATTTTTTTCCTATTTTCCCTAGGGTTTCATGTTTATCATCCTATTTGGGATTCCTCTAAAGGGTTTTCTCTTTTTTGTCTAATATCTTATTCAAAACAATTCTATTTTTAAAACTCTTTTATTCTTTGTATGTCATTTTGGTTCAATTAAAAACCTATTTTTTCGCCAAAATTCTATATAGATTTTTTTTCGTTTATAATTCAACATTTTAAGTAAATGAATATTGTAGGAAAAGGGTGTATCTATTTTCCAAATAAATTATGGGCTTTGTTAATCTACTTTGTTTTATCAAAAACCTCTTTTTTTTTCTAAAACTCAATCATGGATTTCCTTGGGTGGTAGGTTATTTATTATGAACATCATATGATGGATAAATGGATATTAAAAGTGTATATTTTATAATTCAAGATTTTTTTTTTTATAATTACATGTTTTTGGCCAAAAATATGCAATATATTTTATATCCATATCATTAAATTGGAAAAATGTATGTAAACCAATACTAAGATTGAAATTAATGATAATAAATTCTTAAATCTCATTACTATTACATCTTGTTTGAAAGTGGAATCATAAGTGCCTCCATATATGACTTCTATATTCCCTCCTAAAGGTTATGATAACTAATATCCATCTATAATGGAAGTCCATCCTGTCACTATCCCAAGAGGTAAGGTGACCAATCCTATATTACAAAATGGAAGTGATCAAAATGTTCCTTCTCATCCCTCTCCACCTCCCACGAAACCTCTTGACAACCTTTATATGCATATTAAATTAGAAGTGCCTTTGGTTTCTCATTATGAATCCATTATAGATCAGATAGTTACTATGATAAATTCCATATAGTATTTCTAAAATAAAATAATTATAAAATTTCTATTACATGAAGATAATATTACACATATATTGAGTTCAGAGAATGCTAGTGTGAACTACATTTCTACCTCTTTATTCAATAATTGTGTTCTTTAAAATATTTCATCTCAAGAATGGATCAAAAAATAAATTATAAATAATGGTTATAAAATATTTCATCAGGTTAATAATACTTCAATTAAAAATCTAAATGAGATGCTTCTAAATAAGTTGATCATGTTACCTCTTATATGTTATGTTAAGAGATCAAAATACTATTATTCCTATCATAGAATACATGGAAATCATATGGATTTTGTTTTTTGGATTTTAAGATAAAAATATAATAAATTATTGATAGTGGTGATCACAATTTAGATACAACCATTAAATAACCACTAGATGCAAACACACTTCTATAATTGAGAAACCTTCTCAAACTATGGTTATCTATTCAAAGGAATAATTGTAATAAATAAAGTTACATAAGGAAAACATAAAAAAATAAAGGTTACAGCAATAAATATAAAAATTTAATACAAAAAAAGTTAAAAAAAACAAAAATAAATAAAATAAAAGATTCAATATCGAAAAAAAATATACTTATGAAAGAGGAAACTAATAAATTAAAGGTTAAGCATTGTAATGATTGTGTTTACATAGTAGTTGATAGATTATCAAAGATGAAAATTATTATAACTTGTAATAAAGTAATATCCACTCTATAAATAGATCAAATATATCTTCAACATGTATGAAACCCCTTTAAAATCCAAAAAAATATCTTATCTAATAGGGATACAAGGTTCTTGAGTAATTTTTGGAAAGTTCTTTGATCTATGCTAAACACAAAGTTGAACAAATCTATTAACTTTCATCCATAGACTAATGGACAAAAAAAGTTTTTAATAAGATCATAGTTCACCTTTTGAGAGTGAATAATTAAAATAATAAATGTTCTTGGGATGAAAGTTTGATTTTTATTCAACATAGCTACAAAAGAGCTTTGCATAACTCTACCATACATACCCATTTTTACGTATGCTTTGGTTTCCAACCTTTGACACCCATCAACATAGCTCATAATATTTTGATATCAATAGTATAAAATTATTCAACTCAAAATGAATTTAAAAAATTTATTCAATTCATTGATAAAATTCAACACATTTAACAAAAAGTACAAATCATTCTGCAATAAGCTAATGTGAAATATAAGTAACACCATGACAAGCATTAGACACACCACACCTTCCAAGTTTTTGATAAATTATAATTATAATTGAATAATTAAATACTAAAATTAAATTATCATAAGATTCATCCACTTAAATATTATCCCTATACCATCACCAAAAAATTAGAAGATAATTCTTTCTATCTCAATATTCCATCTTACCTTGGGTTACATCAAGTCTTCAATACAGTACTCTCACTCTATTACTTTCCACACATATTGGATCTTCTAATTAATGTAGAGAATATTCAATAGATAAATATAGATATATATTTTATCATACTATTACAATCAAATCAAATCATTAATGCTCAAGTCAAATAGACACATCTACAAGAGATATCTTTCTTCCGAATTTTCAAATCAGGTCAAGTGCCTTTTTAGGAAAAATGGTTTATATAAGTGTAGGTTTCCAATTTTTTTTCACATATATTAATGAAATTGAGATCATTTATCTTCAATTAGGGATAAATTGTCCATGAGGATCTATGTCAATATATCTTACCTTAGTTTACCACTATTGCATATCCAACATTGCCTTAACATCAACAACACTAGGATTGGGTCACTCACCTACTTGCCAATTTTTAGAAGTTAAATCCACTTTTATGTTAGCACACAACTCATAAAGTGTTATTATTTTATACCTAGCCTTATCAATAATGATAATCATTGATGTCACACCATTTAATTATTATGAAATAGTTGTTACCAACTCTTGTAATTGTTCAACCAACACTTCATCTTCTTCCATTGTATATTAATGTACACTTCCATTATTTTTATTAGGTTACATATAAAATAATGAGGTTAGAGAGTACATATACACCAAACATATGATATCACAAATATTTTACATAATTTAGCATAATAATATTTTTCTATTACATTTATACATTAGGTTTCATCATGTTATTTGATTTCCTTATTATTTAATAGATTTCACCTTCATATCTTCTATCATTAATAATTATATTTTGTTCGTAGCCATATTAAATATATTTAATTACCTTGTCCATTAAAATTCGTCTTTGGCCCCATATCAGTGGCATTAGAACATAAAAACTTCTTATCATTTCCATGTGATATCATCGTGTATCTAAAATTCATATTTATTTGTTTCCCACTCATATGAGGTGTGATTATAGGAATTTAGGGAAAGAGACTCGTGACCCTTCATCGTAACTTCCTTCACATCCTCAAATGAGATAAAAATATTTAATAATTACAAATTTAGAAATGTTTGAGAAGATAATAGAGGATGCATTGTAAGATAAAGTGAATAGTTATAATAATTTAATGCACATGAATGATCAAGTATCATTGAAAATTGATTTTTAATTCTGAAGAAACAAACTCCTTCCAACATCTCTCATTCTCATTGGATATTTGGTGGTTAAATTATATACAAAGTACAAGTCAATCTATACATCCCTAAGTTTGAAGGTAAAATAGATGAAAATTCACTAGATGAATGACTTAACCTAATATATTCATGTTATATAGTTAATCAATTTTCTAACTAAGAAAATATTAGATTTAGTCTTCTAAAATTATATTTATTAGTAAATAAATGGTGGGAACACTATTTCTCTTCACATGAAAATTTTGAAGATGAAGTTAACTTTGGCACATTTGTAGATAGATGGAATGGTTTTATAGAAGAACTCAAATAAAACTATTACCCTTTTCAAAAATTTGATGACCGTCACATAAATTTATATCAATTATGTCAAGTAAAATAATAATTTGTTCAATAATATACATATACATTTCATACTTTGGTCTCAAAACCCAAGATTTAGGATTTAGAAAAAAACCTTGTTTTAAAGTAAAGGTTAGACTTGAGACTACATATCGAGTCAGATATAGACTTATTTTGGATCTCTTTAACTAGAGAAGCCTAAATTTTTACTTTCAAGTTTGAATCAAAGGCCAAAACCAATAATAAGATAAAATATCATAAGTATTAGATTAATAAATAGTCTAAATATTCCAAACATAATTCCAAACTAGGCCATATCTCCAAACACCCTTGAAAAAATAAGTTATAAATTTAAAATGATCAAAATAAGCAGTCTAACACTAGAAAATGGTGATCAATTCATAACTTTAGTATTCATTCCAATTAAGAGTTTAATGCTAGGAAGACTTTAATTTCATATCTTGAAGAAACATGTACAAACACTAAATCATTGGATAAAGGTAGGAAGATCATGGAATTTGAATCTAGTGCCATGGTGGGTATCACAAAAATATATACTACCATATGGAAACAGAGGAAGTAAAAAGGTATTTTCATTCTTGAATGCAAAGATTAATACTCAAAAAATACACTTTATTATTGATAATATAAGTCAAAAGAACCCAATTTATCTTGAAGTAGTTCATAGATTGAACTTGCCATTGATGCCTAACCCAAAACCATACTCATTTGGATGGTTCAATGTAGTATCCAAGAAACATGTCACTTAGAAGTGTCAAGTGGTGTAAGAAATGAATTATTTTCAAGATATAGTATTTTACGATGTCTCTCCATTAGAGGTATGTAATGTTTTATGTGATCAACCATATATTTACTATCATCATACTGTATATGAGGAAAATCCATTTTTTTCCATAGATGTTGGTGATAAGAGATAACTCACATTGAAAGTAGTCCCTAAAATATTACTCATTAGTGATAAGAAATTTAAGATAGTCACATGTCATACAAAAATATTATTTTGATGGTAAGATCGAAATGTAAGAACATCTTTACAACACCAATCCATACCATTGTTCCTTTAGCAGCAGTAGTAGTGACCTCAGATTTGAACCTCATGTTGGAATATACAAAGATGCATTTCAATCATAAAAGGAATTTCCTACACACTATGTAATGAAGCATAATGCTGATTTAATCCATATAATTCATTTATCTAATTCATATTTATAACATATATCTTTTTTTTAGAATGAATAAATTAAGTGACAAATTCATGAACTTATGGACAAAGAACATATCATTCCCAGCTCATCTCCTTGTAGTATCCCAATTGTGCTTGCACCAAATACGGATGACACATGGAGGTTGTCCATCAATTACAAATATCTCAAAAATATAATAATGAATAATTATTATCATCTTCTAAGGATAGAGGACTTGTTGGACTAGATTTTTAGTGTACAACACTTCACCAAAATTGATCTTAATTTTGGTTTTCATTAGATTCTTATTGAACCTTAAAATGTAGAGAAGTTAGCCTTTAAGGCCACAAAAAGTTTGTTTTAATGGTTATTCATGCCATTTAGTTTTACCAACACACCAAATAAATTCATGCAGATGATGGATGACATTCTTAGGCCATTTCCCACCTCATTTTATGTATTCTACATTAAATACATCCTAGTATTCAAAAAAACATGGGATGAACATCTAATCCATATAGAGCAAGTCATTGTAACTTTGAGGAAACACCATCTATATGTTTTATCAAATTTAGGGAACTGGGTGAATGTTAGACCTTAATTAGACAAGTTTATGTAAAAAAATAGAATGCTATAGATATGAAATTAATGGCATAAACTGATTTAGAACTTACTAAATCTAAAAATATACTAAATAAAAAAAGTACAAATGGAAACACAAATTTCGTTGGAAAATAAAGATGTGAAAAATTTATGGATTTGAAAATGACAAGAAGACTATGTTGATTGAGTGTGGATAGAGAACATGAATTGACATGGATTTTAGATATGATCCTTATAACTTGATATTAGATCATTATTCACCTGTGTATTGTGTGGACTATGTATAGTCTTTTGATTAACATGAAAACCATTATATATCTTCTCATTTACTTGAAACCCTAACTTAATATATCAAGAATATAAATACAATCATGGGGTAAAAATGAGTTAGTGTTTGAATTTGTCCTTGACCTCAACACCCCCTATGTTGAGCACTACCTACACTCTAATAATATGAAGAGGGATAAAACTCCACATATTTATTCCATGCTTTGATGGTGTGTGTGTGAAAGACTAGTGAAAAATGTTATATGTTGGTGTAATCTTGGTGTGATTAAGTGCTTCAAATATGACTTGTGACATTAGAAGTATATTCATATTTTAGCTTAGGGATACTAGATCTATTTGTAATTAAGATTGAATAAATATGGAATTTTCACTCAACGTGCAATTAGAATTTTGGGGATTTTTAGTTTGGAAGCCTCTTATGTGAAAAATAGTTTGAAATGTGGATTTATAGTGATTTTTTTAGAATTAATTTATATGGGGATTACTAAACTTGTTGGTTGACCCTTTCATTAATTTAAATTTTGGAAATTATTTTCTATTTGGTAGGAGGACAAGAGTGGTGGATTTAGGCAAGAGATTAGTGTGTTATTGTCCAATTAGGGTGTTGGTGTTCAAGGATCACAAACCAATGATCTAGGTACTAGAAACTATTTTTTGATGAGACTAAACTTATTTTTATGATGAATAGGGACATTATAGGGTGAATGGTTTGCTAAAGAGTGAGTCATCTATGTGGAAAATGAAGGAAAGTGGTAAAAATACCTAGAATAAGTCATGAGTTAAGTGTGTAAAAATTATGGTAAAAAGTGAAATGTTTATCTTAAATTTAATTTATGTCTCTCTATTTTCCCCCTTTTATTCTATTAATGTGGCAAAGTGAAAGTACTTAAGGAAAATTAAAAGAACATACTTGAACTTACATATGAAGTGAAGTCCTGAATGTAGGCCACAATGTTAAGTGCTTCACATGAAATTGCAATGAAACATGTAAAAAATTAGTATTTACTTAAGATAAATATAAATAAGTAAAGAAAATAAAATTATATATCTAATAAAAAATAAAAAATACACTTAATTGGGTATGTGAACCGTTGTGTTTCCCTAGTACAAAAACTAGTACATTACTAGTGATTATAGAGGGTAGGACCCTTGGAGAATTCATTTTCGCTAAAAAAATTGGATTGGTATATGAATTGAATAATACTTATTTATATTAGAGTGTGATTAATAACTCAAGGAGTGTTTTAATCCATCATTACATACCCAAAGTAGTGAAGTAGTTTGGAATCCCTATATGAATTCCAATAGATTGTTTTGGTGTAAAAGGGTGAAACAACTATTGTAGATTAAATAAGGTTAATTTATGGTTTAAAAATAGTAAAAAATTGTATAATTTTTTTCAAGTATTAATTAATATTATACACACATGAACCCATTCTAATATCTGGGTATGTGACCCATTATGTTTTCTTGGTGTAAAAAATAGTGCAACTTGTGATTGTAGAGGGTAAGAACCTTAGATATTTCATTTGTGTTGAAAATTTTGGATTTAGCCATGAATAACCCAATAATTATTAATAATATATTGTTCTTAATAACTCAAGGTATGCTTGAATCCATCATTACATACCCAAAACAATGAATTAGTTTAGAATCACTGTATGAATTCCAATAGATTGTTATGGTGCAGAAAGGTGAACCAACCATTGTAGATGAAATAAGGTTAATTTATGGTGTAAAAATATTTAAAAAATGGTATAAAATTTTTCAAGGATGAATTAATATTATACACACATGCACCCATCCTGATATCTGGGTATATGGATTATGAGGCTAAGTAATAACAATTGAAAGTTTGAGTAACAACTCACATATTAACCTAAAAAACATGCCACACATGATGATCCCAAACTAATATAATTTAATACAAACCTATGTGTCTTTATAAAAATTTACTTTAAACTTGTTTATAACTATTCTATATTACTTGAGATCTAATAAATTTTGAAAGTGACTAATTTTTGCCTGTTTAGATAACAATGCACTATTTTAGAAAATAATATGTGTGTCCTTATTAAAATGGAATGTTCTTGTCCAAAATTATTATATATGTGATTTATAGGTATGTTATGTGATCCATAGTTTAATATTTGAAAAATTATGCTTGTGTAATGTACTATAGGAGCTTAGTCTCTAAGACAAGCCATTGTGTATGCCCCCTCTTTTGAGAAGAGTTGTTGAGCATGTATAACTCAACTCAAAAGAAAAATTTATATGATATATGTTATGTAAAATATGTAAATCAAATTAATATTAATAACATGGATGATCATGATATCATAATATATATAAACTGAGCATAATATTAATGTGAGATGCATATAGAAACAAGCATGCATAGTGAGATTTTCAGGACATATTTTAGCAATTAGGCATGTATATAGGTGATCAAAATTGAGTATTGAAAGCTAAATATAAATAGTTGGGGAGACATTAATTATATACATCATGTCATATAAAGGCTAATAAGATGCATGATCTTCATCATGACATCAAAAATAGATAAAAATGAGCAAACAAGTGTCATGGACATGACACACACAAATACATATTACATGAAAATCACAAAAAACACATAATATACGGCTAAGGGGCCACATACAAGGGACATTTTCAAATGTCACTCAAACACATAGAAACATAAAATTAAGGATTATATCCACACATAATGACATGTTTAAATGTCCTTAAGATAAACATAGAGACACATAAGACATGAAGCATTAAAATAAAAATGAAAAGTATTGATAAATACATGTAGCTGATCAACATAAGTAATTCATAACACTAGTAAATTTAGTAATGTAGGTAACTAGTAAGATATCAATGTATTAGTAAGTGTGAAATATATAAATATGTTATTTCATATAAAATAATGAAGTATGAATAATAAAGGAGAGCCAAATAAGGATAAAGCTTATATGAAAGATGCCCCTAGTGAGCTTGTTGATGTATAAAAATGCTATAAGAGGCTTGTTTTAGATATAATAATTGATAGCCTATGCTCATTAGTTCAAGAGTTGGGGAAGAAGATAATAACATGGTGCACTCTTGTCTAAGTAGGGTGATACTATTTATTTATAGTTTTTAGTCTAAGATAGAAAAATAACCTACAACTATGTCTAGGTACGACATCATGTATAATTTTCACTCACTCATATATACTTGTGAAGCATATATGAATTGAAAATAGATATAAATAATCAATAAATAACTATTAAATAACTATATATACTAAAATATTATATTATATGACATACTAGTCTTGTACACTTGATAAATACCAATCATGGCTCAACCCTTAAGTTCATGACCTTCCCACTACCAAAAGCCTCATGTTCACCATCTCATTATGTCAAAATTCTTATATTATAGTATGAAACTAACATTATTATTAACCAAATAAAATTTGACCTTCAATATAGATAAAACTTAATTTGTATCTTACATACATAATTACATATCCCTAACAACTCTTTACCTTGTAGGATACTAGCATCTAAATTAGGACACTAGCATTGACATTAGTGTCCCAAATCTAATAATAATGTCCATACCTTATGAATGGTCAAAATTAAAATATTTAAATATGTATGGGTTATCATATTTTACTTCCTTAACCCCTTCCCCCCCACTACCCCCATGAGATTATTTCAAAAGGCATAGTATAAATACAAATAAAAATTCATTCATTATGAATCAATCAATATCTAGAAAATACCAATAAAACATTGTTATCAATTGAAATTGCACTCCTCAGAAGGTTGTTCAAGCCTTATTACTTATATTATACTATTGAAACACCTCTAGGTGTTAGGTGGCCTAATAAATGAGGTGAATCTATAGATATTGGATAGATCCATTGATGCTTCACCCAAACTACTACTAAACCCACTAAGATTATAAGGAAAAAAGGTAGGATAAGACTAAAAAACAAAAAACACATGGAGGTGATGCACCATAATATATTTTACTCTACTTGTATATGATTTCACTATGAACTGAAAAGGTTACAACCTAATTCCACAACTTCAAAATAGTTCTTACAAAACAAGTGTCTTTATATGAAGGTTATGTATAATACAACCAAGGAATATGATCAAGAGGGCTAAGAGTAGGTACTAAAATTAGAAAAACCATTTGAAACACATCATATGATCTACATAGAGATGAATAACTCACATAGAGTCATGAATGAAGAGGAAAAATGCAAGGAAGTGAAACAACTATCACTAACATTCATCAACAATCCATCTTAAAATCACTCGATTCAAGATGAAGAAAGTATATATTAGATTGAATTCATTTTAGAGGAAATAAATAAGTATGAAATTTGTCAAGTATTCACCATACAAACTTTAAGGATACATACAATAACTTTCAAGGCTTAATTTATAAAATAAAGAGAGGGTAAGAGGTAGATAAGGTCCATCAACTATAATTCATCATCAATACAATTGAAAAATAAAAACAACTTGCCATCAAGTCTGTAAGGAATGTGTTGTCTTCTTGTTCTCAACACTCTAGGCCAAGTGTTTATGGAGTTATAAATGAATATTGGTGTATAAGATCATCTTGGTATGTTTGATGCTTCTTGAAGCTAACTCCTTCTCCTTGGAGTTGCACATCTACTTCTATGGAAGACAACTACAAGTTCTTCATTGACACTTGGCCTACATGGGAACCTTTTATGCCAACCCTGAATCTTTCAATGCTTCCATACCTTGTGAGAGTTAAACTTGAACCTTAGACCTATTCTCAAGTGGATCTTTGTCCTTAAATCCTTACAATTCATTATCAAAGTCTATTTGTTAATCAAAAGTGATATAGACTAGCCTAACCTCCAAGCAAGGTATAGTCTTGTGTTTTGGAGATTACAAACAGAGCTTGTTAGTTAATCTAAGTACTATATGAGGTTCTGTAACCCTTGTTTAAACATTGTAGGTCACCTTACAGCTAAGTCTTCACAACTTATTAAACAAGAAGATACCAATAGTGATTCATACCATAGAAGCCAAAAATAGACTTTAAGGCTAAGAAGGGGTTCTCGTATCTATTTCATAAACTATAAAACCTTTCATATATGATATTATATTCTAAAAATATGTTTATATGGTCCTTTCATCCTTTAATCCTTTAGATAGGTCTGGAACTCCACACCCTTAATGCAAGAATGAGCACAATATTCATTGTGTCATGGTTAGTGACTTGAAAACTATATTAACACCATGAATACCCTTTTTTATGAGTGGTAAGAGATTCATATACCTCCATCCAATATTTTAGAGCCTCTTCCAATAGATTTAGAGACTTTACTTATCCAAAATCTTGTAAATAGGTTTGAAAAGGTAGTTTTTGAGACCATTTATTATACTTTTCACCTCACATGTGCCAACTGGTGGCACTAACAGATGCTCAATAGGTGTGTAGAGATCATCCAAGTTATTTAAGGATAAAACATGTGAATTTTAGTTATTCAAACTTTCCTTTTCTTTTATTGAACTCATTTTAGGGTTTTAACATGGTTTGAAGGCATACAAGCTTTGAAGCAATGAAAAATGTAGATTGAAAGGGAAATAAATTCTATCCTTGTGCCTGAAGTGGTTGAGAAAAAATCAAATGAAATTTGTGAACTCTTTTATTCCTACCATTAAGGATAAAGTACTCACAGATACAACATAGCACATCTCACCAAATTCCTTTTATCTATTTAATGTCAAAGAAGTCTCCATTCTTTTCCAGTTGCTTCTCCTCTGCATCCATCTTCAGAAATTTTTTGTAGGCCGCATTGGAGATACTGGTCTATTTTGAGAACTTAATACCACCCATGGGAAGCCCCGTGACCTTGGCAATGAATTCCTTATTAAGCTTCACAGTGACTCCATGGAGAGTAACTCTGTCATCAACCCAATTTTTAAAGAAGGTGGTAGTGACATGGGGTTTAAAGCCATGTAAATGCTCCAAATAACTGACCACCTTCCCTTTCTATAGAATCTTCCATATGTCCTATCGACCCTTCCAGTCATCACATTTTTTGGGCTCTTACTTCTATGGT
Source organism: Torreya grandis (assembly GCA_037957365.1). NCBI lineage: Eukaryota > Viridiplantae > Streptophyta > Pinopsida > Cupressales > Taxaceae > Torreya > Torreya grandis. Next base: position 59,490 of record JARHVA010006415.1, read on the forward strand.
TAACCCCCCATATTGTAGAGCAAATGAAAAACCAGAAACACCCAAACATAGAAGGCAAAAAGGTTGAAATGGAACCAGTTATTTGTTACTTGAAATGGAGGTCACCTTTTTGATGATACATGCAATGACCACATTACATTCACATGAATGTACCTCCTCAGGGAAAGTAATCTGATAGCCATAAGGCCACTCCACCAAATCATTAAATTGCTAATCCAAGCAAATCTTTCCCACTTTGGAATGAATGGCATCATAATTAATAATCAATTTAAGATCAACGTGCTTATTTAATTCATCAAACCACCTCACCTTATGCCCCATTTGAACAACATGATTGGCTATCCAGTCAGCAACCCCATTGGCCTCTCGATATGTATGAGATATGGCCACTTTTTCAAATTTTTGAATTAAGGCTTTGATTTCCATAACTGTAGCCTTAATAGACCATGAGATTGAATTTTTATTATTTTTGGTGTTAATAATATTCAAAGAATCACCTTCCAACCATAATTTGGAATACCCCAAATCAACAACTAATTTAATAGTGTAGAGGGCTATAGTAGCTTCAGTAATATGGCTATTCGAATTACAAATTGGGATAGTGATTAGCATCAATTACATTCCCCACATGATCTCTCAAGACCCCTCCACATCTCGCTCTTCCCAGATTTTCCTTATCTACTCCATAAAAGTTCCCTTTGATCCATCCATTAGGAGGAACATACCATTTTATGATTGATCTTGTATTATCAGTTTTCAAATTAGACCCTTCAGATTGTAAAGGGTTATCAAATTGGAAGGTTTTATTAGAATCCCTCTACGATTTAAAGTTCTCCTTGATGGCTCTAATGATATTCTAACCAAGCACCCATCCTAGAAGTTCTTTACTCCTGAATATTCTATTATTTATTTCTTTCCAGATACCCCACCAGAGATGAGGGAGAGTTAATTTCCAAAGAAAATGAGCATCAGGATCCTTAGAGGGGTAGCACTAGCTTTTAAAAGAGAGTTCCACATTTTTTTGATGGACCCATGTTATACCCCAAAAATTAAGAATCTCAGTCCAAACTTGTTGGGTGTAAGAGCAATTCAAAAACATATGGTCTCTATCTTCAAGTCCATTTTTGCATAAAATACACCTATTAACCACATTTATACCTCTTTTTTGCAAATTGTCAAGGGTCAAAATTTTATTTTGAAGCAGAATCCAAAAGAAGATATTAATTTTGGGGGTGAGACCCTTAATCCAGGTATGAGACCAAAAAGGTTGATTACCCTTTTCCTTTGAAGCGAAGATAGTAGAGACTTTAAATTGGCCACTAGGGTCAGCATGCCAAATAATATCATCCTCAAGATAAGGATAAAGAGAGACAACATTGAGAGATAATTGGATGTTACTGAAGCCTTGATCAACATCAGTTAAATTCACCCAGGAATCATTCTACCAATAATGACTAACTAATATGCCATATCTTTTCTTGCATCGGTCAACTAAATCCTTGTCATGAAATTCTCCAATCAAGGGATGATCCTTTAACTAGACATCTTCCCAAAAGTTCACCTTAAGCCTATTACCAATTTTCCAAGAACATGCCCATAGGAAGGAGTCTCACCCCATTTTACATGAAGGTCTGATACTTCTCATAGATGGTTTTTGTAAAACTAAATCCATAGCTTTGACTCCTTCTGACAAACATACAGTTTCTCAGTCCAAAAAGTGTAAGAAGGATGAGAATGTTAAAGGGATAGAAAAGGCAAAACCAAAACCCTCTAGTTCTCAAAAACAAATTGTAGAAGAGGATTTTCAGTCAGAGAGTACTAAAAGCTCTGAGAAGGATGTCTTGGAGGAAAACGAAGGGACAAATGTTGGGGATTTCAGCTCCAATTTGGATGGATATCCAGAAACAAAAGGAAAATTTGAGAAAGGGAATGAAGAGGATACAACTGAGGGAAACTCAGAATAGAGCAATTTTGACAATGAGGGTAATCAGACTATGTTCAAGGGAGGTGTTAAATACAAACATAATTTAATTGATGATCCAATTTCTATGAGAGAGGAGGATCACATGGTTTTGGGTTCTACTCCTGCTACGGAGACTAGGGGACCAGAAAAGGAGGACCCTGTTCAGCATGAAGACCCTGTTGAGACTAGAGAGGAGGAACTAATGGATAGGGAGGAACAAATTGAAAAGGTTGATTCCCCTCCACATGAGATTACAGAAGACATTTGTGACTCTCTGTAAAGGGAAACCAAGCTTTCCTTCCTACATTCTACCAAGTTCAATGTTGACTCTATTCTCCAAGTTGATTCTTGGATCTATAATGAAATAATGGGGTTGAAGAAGAAAGTGGAAACAATGCAACATAATCAGGATGTTGATCAGGCCATAATCAACCACTTGGAGGTGCAAATGGGAGATATCTTAAAAAAAAACTTAAAGATTATGAGCATAATCTTAGAATGCTCATCAAGGAAAGTGGAACAAAGATGGAGCAAGTAACATCAAGTATTTATGCTATTGCAGCTAGCCTTGGTGAAAGAGAAAATGAAGAAACAATATCCTCAGAGGGTCCAAGTAAGAGGACAAGGTAGAGTTTGAGGAAGAAAGCATTGCAAGCTACTGCTACTTCGGCTGCTAACTCCATCCTGGATACTGTTACGATTGGGAAGGAGGCTGTCAAGATGATCATGGAACTGCAATAGAAGTTTACGGTCTTCTTTATTGGTTTTGTTCCTATTCAGGTCCTTATTGTTGGTTGTTATAACTAGTTCTTGTTTTTGGTCCTATTTTTTGGTTCTTGGTCTAAAACTTTATTTGAGGTTCTAGGTCCTTGTAAAACCTGGGTACTTTTATTATACTATGTTTGTGGTTTCAGGTCCTTGTAAAACCTGATTTTGATGCTACTCTTTAGTAGGTTTTAGGACTACTTTTCCTAGTGGTTGTTAATGCTTTATCTTTTTTGATTCTGTTAAAGGGTTTTGGGGTCCCTTCAAAACCTGCTTTTACCATAATCTAAAACATGGTTTCGAGGCATCAAATTTGTTAAGAATTATTCATAAATAAAATATATTTGATCTTATGATTAATTCAAAAAAATTGAGTAAGGTGAACATATTAACATATGCAATAGTCATTATGACCAATGGAAATCCTCACTTAAGTTTACACATAGTGAAAGTGACCTTCTCATGCCATTTAGACTGTAGGTGCATTTAAGAGAGCTAATTTGGAAAAAATAGGGTATAAAGATGCTTTATTTTGATTTAAAAACCTTATAAAGGTCTTAAATATTACCTAAGATGTGTTTAAGTGGTATTATAAACTCTTTGACTCTTAAAAATCATTTTATCTTGCATTAACCCATTTTTAGGGTTTGTAAACAATCTTGTGTGAATGACCCTAATAACCCATTTTGATGGCTTATCAACCTTGTTAAGAGACTTAAACATTATATAATATTACCTAGGACATTTTACACTTATCAAAATCTTCCCCACCTCTCATTCCATGAAGAAAAAGTGTCTTTTCGACATGAATTGCTTTACATGCTTCACACAGTCAAGCTGAGCCTATGTATTCGCATTATGCACTTGATCATTTGATTATAACTGGTATTTTATGAGTTAGGAAACTCATATAAATTATATATAATAAGGTTAGGTATTTATATATACCCTATTTTATGTTTTCTCATTCATTTTGTTCCTTTCAAACCTTTAATAGACCTTAAAATGACCAAGAACACATTCTTCTTAGATTATATATTACATTTTCCAACATTTTCTTAGTTAGGTAGTCATGAGAATCTTGAAAATATTGTTTTAATATTCATATGGTTGTATTAGATAGTGTTCTTTAATAATAAATAAATTATATTATTAGTTTCTTGAGTACCTAGTGTACAATGTAAGGTGACTACCTCTAAACATCACACAAGACTAAAGCATTCTTATCTAGGTGGTTTTGTCTTAGGTTGATGATTATTATTTCTTCCAAGATTAAAAACACATAAACCAAAATTCTCAAAGTATCTTAGCTTCCAAAAAAATCATTGCCTTCATGGTTGTGTCTATCTCATTTGAGGTATATATATTGGACTTAGCACATGTGGACCTTTTTGAAGGTGGGAGTATAATTGAAAAGATTTATGGAAGTAGTTTGAGGTTGATAAAGATTGATTTATGTCAACATAAGGTGAGAAAACATCTAAAATCAACTAAAAACCTAACATATAACCTTTTGCATAGATTTTCAACTTATTTAGTATGAAGGTTTTGCTCTTTTGTTGCTAGCATGTGTCAAATGGATAATGGGAGACACATGAAAGGACTAAAAGGACCTTAAAATGTCTCACACAAAATTTAATTTATACCAAGGAGATCATAAACTCTCTAAAATTGTCCAAAATTAATATTTTATGGTTTTGGGAGGGTTTTAGACACCTTATTTTGTTAAGGATGATTAATAAATCTTAGGGCCTAAATATCTTAATTTTTTCTATGAATTGGAAGGACATATGGGTCCCATCATTCCCCTAAGAGATTTGGACCTAACTCCTCTATGTACTAACATCAAACTATTGTTCTTCTTGAATTTGTCTAGTAGATATCTAAACTTAATGAAGAAATGAAATAGGTTTTTGTCCTTCTAATGCCTATAACTCCTTCTTAAGCATGGATTTGAGTCTTAAGGTATTGCAGAGAGTCTTGGAGATGCTTATAAATTGATCTTTAGTGGAAACCCTTTGAAATGAGATCTTCACAGGCCCTTTTTCTTCAATAAAATTGTTTTTCTTGCCTTCTTCCTTTGTTGGAGCTATGAACTAGGTGGATATAGAGTCTCTCTTATCTTATACAGTGGTAGAGTAACATACTATAGCATCTCCCACCTTCCTTTCCCTACAACTTCTTTACTATATCTTATTTGAATGTTATAAATCATGAGTAGATAGTTACAAAAGTATTATAATGTTGGAAAAGGAGTTTTAATACACCCTGGACAATATGTACATGTAAGGTACATGCATCATGACATTCAAAAAGTGCCAATGACATAAAATACCCCTATATAATGATATTATATCTTCATGTTTGATCTTTCTTTCAAATAATTATATTATTCTTTGTAATAATAAATATAAGACAAAGTAAGGGAAACCTTAAACTCTCTAAAAATACCTTAATTTCTTCAAAATGATTGAAAGTGTAATGTGTCAACTTACTAGCTCTTCTCCTTGATCTACTTTCTCAACTTTGAATACATTATACTCTTGGAGGTTATCATATTCTTGTCTTCACCATGGTTCAATATTTAGCTTGACTTTCACAACAAACTTTAACATTTCCAAAGTTACCTTAATTTATGTTAAACACCTCACAAATGAAAAAAATATGGAGATTGGTTAATAAACTAAAATTCATGACTTCACAATATAACTATACCTTACATAAAATCCTGTAACAACCTAAGACATCATTTCACGGCATCACCATAACACAAACTATGCATTCAAGACACAACCCGTCAAAAGGCTATCAAAAAATTTAAAGAATCTTGGCTTGAATGTTTTGAAATCTAATCACCTAAGGTGGCTAATTGGCTAACATTTTTGGAAACCTCCTGGGATTACATGCCTATTATGCATTTAGACTAGTAGCTTTATTACATCCATTGGGCTATGGAGTCACTTGACAATGTTTCTCAACAAGACCCAAACTATAAAAAAAACATTATATCAGCCTATGAAATAAAATAAAATTGAAAGTACCCTCTCAAAACACTAGTATAAACAAAAAACATGCAATAAGACAAATAACACACAATAAGACCAACATGTGTTATAAACACATAAATAAAGAAAATGACTATTATACTATGTACAAGACTAAAAAATAACCTTATTAACATGGTTTAAAATGTATCCCATTGACTGGGATGTTCAAATCTTCCCCATTCATCTTTGAAATCTAAAAAGGATTGTGTTGATTACAACCAATGATAACATATGGTCCACTACATAATGTGTCAAAGATTGTATGCCTAATAGGCTTGGTCCTATCCTCATCCCACTTCAAGACATGATCTCTTCTTGAAATTATATTGAAACAAATATCCTATCAAATATCTTATTTACTTGGGCATGATGGCCCTCCATGGTATTCATGGCATGGTCTCTTATCTCATCCAATGCCATCAGCTATGTCAACCTTCTTTCCATGGGATCGCTCTCCATGATCTCAAGTTGATGTGCTAACTATAGTGATGGTAATTCAAGAGATATAGGTAACTTATCCTCTCTCCCATAGACAAACATGTAGGGTGAGTTGTTAACATCCCTCTAAACTGTGATCCTATCATCCCATAAGGCTATCTTAAACTTGGTATGCCAAGTTCTTTGATTTTCCTCTACTTTCCTCTTAATGATTCTAATCAAATTCTTATTTTTGGACTATGCTAGTCCATTTCCTTAAGTATATAAGTCGAAATAAGTGCTTAGGTGTATGCCATGATTGATATCCCATTCACTTGTCCTTGCACCATTAAATTCCATTTAATTATTATAAATTATTATGGAAAGGACTCCAAATCTGCTCACTGGGCCTTCATATAAGTCAAGGAAAAAAATTTCATTAGCTTCCTTGAGGGATATTGTATCCACCCATATTGTGAAGTAGTCAGTACTTGTAATTTCCCACTTATGGCTTGCACTTGAAGGGGAGTTGATCATACCAATGAAATAAAAACCCCATTGCATGAATGGCTACTTCACTTGAATGGAATTAAGAGGAAATGATACAAGATTTTGTTTCCCTATAAAAATTCACACTTTCTACACCTCCTTACCCATGCGTAAGATTCCTTGAACAAACTAGGCTACTAATAACCTTCCCTCTTTACTTTTGATGTTGTGGTATCTAGTACAAAGTGACCTCCTATAGGTCCATCATGAAATTGATCCAAAAGCTTTCCAATCTGATTAGGTTTAACACATCTCACTAGCAACCCATTGAGATATCTTTTAAATAAGAATCCTTCTATAAGAACATAGGGGATGGAATATAATATAAAGTACCTTCTTTTTTATCTATCCAAACGTGTAAGACACTCACTTGTTTGGAGAAATCTTACCATATCTTGTGTCCAACTTGGAATGGATTAAGATACAATTATATGAGGTTCATATTGCAATGCCAAAATAATTTCTTCGTCCCCTTGAATGTTTGATGCCAAATGTTCACATAGTCTCTTTCCTCTTACCAAATTGGTATCTTTAATCTTCACATCATACTCCATGACCTTGGATATCCAACCAACCCTTTTTTCATTCAAATATTTGTTCAAAAGGAAGTCTCTTATGCTTGGATGTGACAAAATGACATGAAATTTATTTTTATAAATCATGTGGCTAAACTTCTTAAGGCTCCTTATGACTGCCAACATTTTTTTCTCTATAAAGGTTTATCTCTCTTCATTATCCTCTATCCCTTGTCTAAATAAATTAATAGGTTTCTTAAGACCTTCACTATTATGCTTCATCAACATGACTGAGATGGTGTCAATGTTAGGAAAAGCATACAAAAAGTTTTTTTTTTAAAAAAAAAATAAGGGTTGATCAATGTAGGTGCTTGGGCTATAGCTTGCTTAATATCCTCAAAACTACTTTTTTTAATATATCTATATATGGGTATATATTATATACTAGGGATATTTATTAGGATAATGAATAGTGCTTTAGTACCACGTGCATAAGAAGGATGAGTTGGGTAGATGGGAACTTGTATAAATAAGAGGGAATAGCCCATTGTAATGTATCAAAGAAGTTAATTATAATTGAAAATTGTTCTTAAGGAGATATCCCCCTTGAAGTGGCAAGTGATTTAGAGTGATTTCTTCCATAAAAGGAAAACATCTTCTCTCACATAAACAAAATATATAAAATACTGATTATATTAATATAATATTCATTTTATGAAAGGAATAACTTTGCATCACTTGACACTTCAAGAGAGATACCTCCTTAATAATAATGCTCAATTATAATTAAATTCTTTGATATATTACAATGGGATATGCCCTCTTATTTATACTAATTCCCATCTACCCAACTCATCCTTCTTATGCGTGCAATACTAAACCACTATTCATTATTCTACTAAGTATCCCTAATATATAATATGTACCCCTATATAGGTATATTACACTTTTCCATTCCTCAGTCAAATTAAAGGCCTGATACTTCTTCAACATGGATGGTATATTCTTTACAAGTTTAGAAAAAACAAGTATGAATCTTCTATCAAAATCAATTCTCCCAATAAAACTTTGCAGACCTTTCTTATGCTTGGGTAAAAACAAAGATAATATAACACTCACCCCTTTAGTATATATGAAAATACCTTCCTTAGATACAATGTGACATAAGATATTTCATTCATAGACTATAAAAACACACTTATTGGGATTTAGATAGATCCCATACTACCTAAACCTTTCAAAAATCAATCTAATATGAGCTAAATGATCACTAGTATTCTTTGTAAAAATAGTTATGTCATTAAGGTAAATTAGCATCATTTCATTAATCAAGCCTTGAAAATATAAATCCATGTCTATTTGGAATGTATACCCTACATTAGATAGCCTAAATTGCATCCTTTTATAGGCATATGTGCCACATTTAGTAGTAAAACCTATTTTGTATTGATCTTCTTCTTTCATCAAGACTTGATTATATCTAGAGTATCCATCAAGGAGAGAGAAATGTTGATAACCTAAAATCATTTGAATAATTTGATCCATGGAGGGTAAGGGGTAATTATATTTCAATAACACCCTCTTAAAATCTTTGAAATCTACACAATATAATTTATCCATTCTTTTTCCTCACATAGACTAGATTAACAACCCATGAAGAGTATTTAATATGGAATATGATGTTTGAATCTATCAACTCAATTAACTCTTTCCTCATACATATATCAATATTTGGATTTATAGGTATTTGTATTTTCCTTATTAGCTTGAAATTTGGATTGGGCTCTATGTTATGTTGAGCTAGTCTAGGATCAAATCCCTTAAGGTCACTATATTCCTAAGCAAAGATATCAAAAAATTATTTACACAAATCCACAAATATGACTTTATCAACCTTGGTACATACCATTCCAAGCTTAAGAATCTTGTCCTTAAAGATGGTAAATATTTCATGATTCTCTTCTTTGGTAGATAGACTCACCTTCTTCCTCCTCATTTGACCATTCTCATTGAATATGTTCTCAAGAGTTACTAACCATTTGGGGAGCTTGTTGGATGGTAGTTGTATAGTTTTATCTCCATATATTTATTGTAACTTACCTGAGTTTTTTGAATAGAACTCAACTTCCTTTTTGAGGATGAATGTTTTTCATTTGTCACACTAAAAAACTTGCCAATTGACATCATTATCCAGGACTAATGGACTTACCACTACCTTGATACATGGTTAGTATTTTGAGTTCTTCACATCATTCAAAATGTCAAATTGAGCTCCTACATTATCTAGCCTATCAGCATACTAGTTCTCCTCTCTTGTCAATGATTGTATGTTTAAGGATTCAAATTATTCTATGAGATCCCATACCCTATGTTTGTAAGACTTCAATAATGGATTCTTAGCTATATTTTTTCCTTTTATTTAAAAGGAGAAACTAACATCACACCCACACCTACTCTATTCTTACTCCTTGAATCATCAAAGAATAACTTACATAGACCATTACTACGATCATTTGACTTTAAAATATCTGGTATAGATACACCTTATTCATGAAAATAGTAAAACCTTAAGATTACCTCTGCAATGTCTCTATATGGATACTCTCATGATTTTAAGTTCCCTACTCATCAAGGAAGATGTTTGACCTGAATTTAAGAGGTATAACTAGTCCTTGATCAGTAGGATAATCTCCTTCATCTATGATAGTGTAATTCACATTTGAAACATTTGGCATGTAGGGTTCAAGATGAAATCTAGAGATATGTTTAGATTTAATTGTGAATTTGGCACCATATCTAGTTTTAAACACCATATAGGACCAATAAGATGATAAATACCCTAGATTTTTGTAGTGAAGTCTCTAGAAAAACATAAAGAAAATTATGGTGTCAAATATATTACAAAAACATCTTGGGAGATTGAAAAATTGGGGCATGCATGGAGAGTTATTTTTAAACCTTTGATCAAACTAACTACCTTGGTAGTTGAACCATCTAATTGCAAGACACCCTTCATATTACGCTCATACTTTAGGCATAACTTATAATCTATATGTTTAAGCATTAAAAATCTACTTACCCCACTATATATCATTTAATTGTGAACCAAATAATTTCTAGTAGTCACATAAAAGTAAAAATGAGGAGGTTTACCACTTTTTCTTGGTTTCCCATAAATAGGTGTATGTGTATTGGTTAAGACTATATTTTCTCTCCTTATTAATTTTTCTAAAAGGTTGAGTTTAGACAAATCCTCTTGAAGTATGGCCCTTTTCTCAAGAATGAATAATGTATCCCACATTATAATAATCACTTGATCCTTATTAATTTGATCTATATAATTGATGGGAGAGACACTAGCCTTTGGTTGTCCTTTAGGGGAAACACCACCACCTTGTGTTTGTGAAGATTATGGTGAAACAATAGTCTTCACATTATATATTTTGTTAACCTATGAAGTTTGTGAGGTTACATTATGTTTATTAACATTTTGAATAATTGTATAAGATAAAAAATTTACCTTACCTATATCTTGACCACCTTCCACTACTCTTTTCTTGGATATTGTATTGGCTGCTATGGAAAACTAGACCTTACTTGTGATTGCTAACTAACTAACTACACACCAAAATTCCTCCTAAAAATTCACCAATTTATCTTCTAATTTATCTAAATATCTATTATCCCCTCTTTTATTAGGAACTTTAGCTTGTGTCATAAGGGGAATTGATCCATTTTGTGCCATAAAAGCTCAATTGAACATGCCATTTTGATTAGTAAATTGATCATGAGGTTGAACCCATTGAGAAGACCAATCATGATCCTACATAAGGTTGCTTTGAATAGGTGCCAAGGATTAATATGTATAGGGAACATTATTATTAAGGATATTATATTTTTTAACATGGAAAATATAACCTTATCCTTAGGAATTACCTTATAAAGGAGGCCTATTAGATTGGTAGGATTGATAGGAAGATTGATAAGTTATATGTGGTTGAAATTGCTTTTTTTCAAGTGATAATAAATTATTCCCTTAGGTTTTTATTAGGTTTCTTAATTATTTAATTTTATTTTATTGACTAGGGATAGTTTGCCCATAAATGATTGGTTTAGGAATAGGATCAATAGCTAGCATAGGGGGTTGTATATAATGGAATGATGGCATGTGGGGTCTTTGGGAACTCTTCCTATATTAGATGAGATTATTTTTAGCCTTGATAAAAACATCATAGGCATAAACTAAGGTTTCCCCTCCCATAGATTGCAAAATGATAGCTATGTAACTATTTAAAGCCTTAAGATAATAGAGGAAGGAATAGTTTATAGTAGGTCTCATAAGAGTTGGAATCATATCCCATGTTTTTTGAAATCTAGAATTGAAATATTACATAAAATATTATGGGGATCTCTTGATTTTGGTTATTTTATCATCCAAAGGCAAGTGATCACTCTTTTCCTCAAACCTCTTACTCAACTTATCTCCTAATTTGTCCCATAAATCAATAGAATTAGGAGCCAAGGTCCTATACAAATCTAGAGCCTTGCCCTTAAATGAAATTGTTAACAATATAATGGCCACATTATCTTGAGATATATTATGGATATTTTATAAGTTGGCTATATCTTTGATGTGTTAAATAGGGGTAATGGTGTTTTCTCCACTGAAATAGGGGACACTCTTAAGATATTACACAAGAATATCATCATATTGTGAAATGTCTAAATAGAATCCACCATTGAAGGAAAAAAGGGCAGGTTTATAGCCATCTTGTTAGCTTTAGGAGAATTTGGACTATAGGGGAATTGGAGTTGCCTTTTAGGGCATTTGGTATAAGGGGAAAAATATAAGAATCTATTTATTTTGATTAGAAATGGGGGTAAATCAAAAAATTCAAAAGGAATACCTTTGGAACTTGACCTTGTAGTCATCTTTGGCATGAAATTTGCTTACTAGTCTGCAACCAATAGAAAAAAAATTACTGGAGTTTCCAAATGCTACATGAAGGAGGCTATTATATCTGTAAAGCTATCAAGACCAACATCAATAATGGAAAACCCTGTTGAAAATCTATCCCACTGGGCATGCCAAAATTATTATCAATCTAAATTGCACCCCTAAGAAGGGTTTTCAAAATTTATTACTTGTATGATACCATGCAGACACCTCTAAGTTGTGGGTGGCTTAATCAATGAGGTGAACATCTAGATATGGGCTATATGCCTTGATGTTTCACCCAAACTACTACTAAACCTAATAATATTATAATGAAAATGGATAGAAGGAGACTAAAAAACTAGAAAACACATGGAGATGATGCACCAAAATATAGTTTCCTCTACTTGCCTATGATTGCACTATGAATTGACAAGGTTACAAATTGATTCTAAAACCTCAAAATAGTTCTTCCCATATAAATGTTTCTATATGAAGGTTATGGATATTGTAACAACACAACCAAGGTGAATGATCAAGAGGGATAAGAGAAAATGTTAATTATATTTATACACTTAAACTCAATAAAATCATTTGACACACATCATATGACCTATTGAAAGATGACTAACTTACAAAGAGGCATGAATGAAGAGGATAAATTCAAGGAAGTGAAATAAATATCACTAACATTCATCAATAATCCATCTCAAAATCACTAGATGCAAGATGAAGAAAGTATAAATCAACTTAAATTCATTTTAGAGGTAATATAAAAGTATTAATTTTGGTAGGGATTCACCATAAACACTTTAAGGATATATTCAATGCATTTCAAGGATTCATTTGTATAAGAAAGAGAGATAGGGGTAGGAGGTAGAGAAGGTCCATTAACTATCATTCATCATAAAAATAACAAAAAAATAGAAATAAATTACCACCAAGTTTGAAAGGAATGTGTTATCTTCGTGTTATTAACACTCTAGGCCGAGTTTTGATGGAGTTATAAATTAAGAGTGGCATGGAAAATCATATTGGTAGGTTTGATGCTTCTTGAAGCTAAATCCCTCTCCTTGAAGTTACACGTCTAATTCTTTGGATGTTAGTTACAAGTTTATTCATTGACACTTGGCCTACTTGGGAACATTCTATGCCAATATTTAATCTTGTAATGCTTTTTAACCTTGTGAGAGTTAAACTTGAACCTCATACCTCTTCTCAAGTTGATATTAATCATTAGACCCCTACAATTCATTTTCAAAGTTTGTTTATCCAAAAAATGTGATATAGACCAGCCTATCCTTCATGAAAGGTTTACTCAAATGTTTTGGAGATTACCACCATAACTTATTACTTAATTTAAATATTCTATGAGGTCATGTAACTCTTGTTTAAACATTACAGGGCACCTTACAACTAAGTCTTCACAACTTGTTTAATAAGAAGAAATCAAGAAGATTAATACCATAGAAGCTTCAAATATCTTAGAGGGATAATAATGGGTTCTTGTCTCTATTTCATAACCTATAAAAACTTCCATATATGACATTATATTTAAATATATTCTAAGGGTCCTTGAATCCTTTAATCCTTGAGACATGTCTATAACTCCACTCCCTTAATTTAAGAGTGAACATAATCTTCATTGTGGCTTGGTTAGTGACTTGAAAAATATATTAAAACCATGAAGACACTTTTTTATGAGTGGTAATAGATGCCTATACCTATATCCCAGCTCAGAGAGTCTCTCACAATACATTGAGAGGTTTTACTTATCCAAAATCTTGCAAATAGGCTTTAAAAAGCAAGTTTTCAGAGTAATTTACTATATTTTTCACCTCAAACGTGCCAATTGGTGGCTATAAAATATGATAAGGATGTGTGTATAGATCATCCAAAATGTTTTATGATAAAAAATGTGCATTTTATTCATTTAAACATGCCTTCTCTTTCATCGAACTCCTTTTTGGGTTTTAGTAGGGTTTCAATGCATCCAACTTGTTAAGGATTGTTCATAAAGAATAGATCATTGATCATTTGAATAATTACATAAAAATAGATTAGGGGGAATATATTAACATTTAAAATATTCATTTTGATCCATTCAAATCCTCATTCAAGTTTACACATAGTGAAAGTGGTCTTCTTGTGTAATACGGGACTGTAAGTGCATTCACAAGTGCTAATTTGGCAAAAAAAGGTCATGAAGATGCTTGATTTTGATTTTAAATAAATCCTTAAGGTTTTTAATATTTCCTAATATTTTTTTAGGTATTATTCTCAACTATTTGACTCCTCAAACTCATTCTAACCTAAATTAACCCATTATTAGGGTTTGTAGACAATCTTGTGTGAATGACCCTAAAAACTACATTTGATGGATTATCAACATTGTTAAGAACCTTGAAAAATATATAATATTAAATAAGAAATTTTAAACTTATAAAAAATTTCCCCACCTCTAAGTTCATGAAAATAAAGAGTATCTTCTTCATGAGACCCTTCATAGGCCTAACACAGTCACGCTGAGCCTATGCATTCACACTATTCACTTGATCAATTGACTGTAGATGGTATTTTATGAGTTAGGATACTCATATAAATTATGGATAATAATTTTAGGTATTTAAGTAGACCCTATTTTTTTCTCATTCATTTTTTTCCTTTCAAACCTTCAATAGACTTTAAAATTCCCAAGAACACATTCTTCTTAGACTATCAATTACAATTACCAACATTTCCTTCATTCGGTAATCATTGAATTATTAAAAATTTTATTTTAAAAACTATTTAGGTTTGATTAAAATTTTATTCAATAATAAACCAATTATCCTAATGGTCTCTTGAGTACCTAGTGTCCAATGTAAGGTTATTGTCTCCAAACCTCACACAGGCATAAAACAATCTTATCCAAGAGGTTTTATTTTAGGTTGATGATTATTATTTCTCCCAAAATTAAAAACACATAATTTTTTTTATAAATGTCTCTAAATTTTAAAAAGAAATCATTAAATACTCTTATTCATAAATTACACTTCCCTTACTCTCTATTTTATGCCAAAAGGCTTATAGGTGTCTACTTTAGGCATAGTACCCTGCTAGACCTTAAGAATGAATCTTATTTAGATATTTTTGGACTTATTAGTTATTATAATAAGTTTATATAATTTAATAATAATTTATCTAACCTAAATAAAACCTATTAACACTTCATCTAATACAAAATATGTCATTTCCCCTTATTTTACCTGTGACAGGCCTTTATGTGAGCTTTCTAGGTTTTAGCCTTACTACCCTTTTCTTAATCATATCTTCCCATTTTCATGGTATAAATTAATATTGATAATAAGGTGAATAATCCATTTTAAATTGAGTAAATACACATAAGTTACCAATAAAATCTTATATTATGCCTACAACTTGACATTTCATTAGCACTTGCATATCTTGACTATCTCTTTACTCATATTGACTTTAGATTATCTTGAAAGGGTTTAAGAATTTTTTTTGAGTTGTGATAACCCTAATATATATCTTAATGATTTTTTTATAACTCAAAATTTCACCCTTGAGATGGAAATTCAAAGCCTCTCAATTTGTCTATAAAATGGAATTGATCCTAGGCCGTGGGTAACCTTTAGATGGATCAAAACTCTAGGTTATGGGGATAACTCCCCTTATTGTATAAATTAGGTTCACTATTAATAATTTTTTGACAAGGGTAAAGGGCGATAAAATACATAAAATAAACCAATTCTAAAAAGGTGATACACCTCTAATTGACTATCATATACTTAAGAGCATGAAATAGGACTGAATCTAATCACACTTCTCAAAACAAGGACCTTCAAGCATGCATATTTAACAAAGAGGTAATAATAAATGAATTTAATGAGAATTTTATTCAAGAGGTCTAAAAGAGGCACTAAAACTGAAAATCCACTTTAAAGCTATGCAAAACCACATCAAACTAACCATGTGACATGTAAGAAGGTAATCCATTTGTAAATAGGTAGGAGAGAACAAATGAGAGAGTGTACAATAAAAACTACTAACATTCATCAATAAATACACTAGTAAAGTAGTTTAAATAATATTATGAGGAAAGAATCAAATTCATCCATTGTTCCAAGGCATAGTAAAAGTGTTCATTTGGTCAAGGCTTCACCATACCTAGTAAAAGTATCCCTACAAAGCCCATTAAGGCTAAATTTATAGAGAAAATGAGGCTAGAAGAGAGAGGGGAATAGAAGGGAGAGATGGAAAGTGTATTTAAAGAGAGTTAAAATAAAGAGGGAATTGGAAACAATTGAATCATGCCTCCAAAGAAAAGTGTTATTCTCTTGAAGAGGCATCTTCTACCAAGTGGTGTAGGAGTTTCATCTATTTGCTTGACACTTTAGCTTCATCTTCAAAACTACCCTTCTCTTGACTTATGAGGTGAAAATCATCACATTTGATCATTAAGTCATGTTTAGTTACATTATTTATCTACTCTTGAAACCTTCACCTATTTATGAAACTCCTAAAACTAAAATTGCATTGATGATTATACATCTTAGGTGTCTTGGAGTCCACTTGGCCTTACTACACCTCTTCTTACTTGCAAGTGTCAATTTTTTATTTCAAATTTACCAATGAAATATATCTCCATGGATGGAATATCTTAGTCATATAATACATGTATCAATCCTTTTTAATACATTAAACACTCATCAAGACCTCATTTTGCACCTTAATCTTGCATTTTCTCCTAATTCCTTATATCCCTAAAAACATGAAAATATCCTTGTGTGGAATAATATAAAGATATTAGTTTTGAGTACCTAGTATGGATTTACATATCCATGTCAAATTTCATCATCTAAAATCAAGTGAAAGTGTAATTTTTACATTATTTTTTCTCCCCAATTAGGTCTTCATTAGCCTTTTATGCCTAGAAACTGAGTTTTTACTCTAGACTTATCCCAAACATAAAAAAGTGTGTGATTAAATTTTAGGACCATGTGAACATTCATCATTCCAAATTTAGGCTTTTGAAACCTTGTGTATTTATGCAAGCCAAGAAATGGAAAAAAAACTAGCCCTTCACAAGCCTTGTTTGCACTCCCTGTAAGAATTAAACTTATTTGAGCACTTCTAGGATGAAATTAAAGAATTTTTAGACTTTATTAGGTATAATAAACCTCAATACATCCTCTCTAATTATTTTCATATGCCCATGAGGTCAAATGCCCTATTTTCATCCACAAAACTCTATAAAACACAACATTTAATGAATCTATATAGTTTTAGGTGAAATAAAGTACCATGGTGAGGGTCCTCATAGAGTGAATAATTATTATAAGGTGTTTTAAATGGTCATATAGTTCATTTAAAGTGATTAAGGTGTCAGTTTCACTCAACTAGTCAAAACTAATCCTTTAGGTAGCCTGTGAGTGCCTTATCATCTTAATGATGATTCATAAAGTACATGCCCTTAACCAATGAAAAAATTCCAAAAATTTAAATTATAAAATATATCATAACATTCCCAAATATATTATGCTCCCATTAAAACCTCCATACTATTTTAGAGAATAAGAAGGTGCTTCTCAGGGTAATAAGACTGTGTTTGGTGAGGTGTAGAGAGAAACTAGGCCTAAAAGTATAATTTTGGAATTTGGTTTTATCCAAAATTTACCTATTTATGTCTATATCACCCATAATTATCCACTTAAATAGTAATATCCATATTTTTTCTCATTAAACCCTCTACAACCTCCATTGGTCCATGCTTAGGGTTTATATTTAAGCATGTTAAAGTGACCCTAACAGGCTATCATATGTCATTTCTTCTCAATGTTCCTAAGTATGAAAATTATAGAGTCTTTTATAGGTTCTAAAAACCTCCTTAGGTATATTTATATCCCTAATTCTTCATCAAAAACTCCACATATTAGCAAACCATCAAATCTTTATGAGCAGACCTGTGTATCTCTCCTAGGTCTGTAGCTTTTATGGATTAAAAGCTTGGATGAGTCTTGAATTGATTTAAATATAATTATTTAAAATTTTTAAATAATTTAAACCACACTCTTATTCACCCCAAACTTATTACATACAAAAATCACTCAATCTTCATGAGCAAGCATGAATAATCCATTAAGCCTATAGGTCTCAATGGTCTAAGAACTCCCTTTTTACTCACTATTGAAGGGTTTAAAATTTCATAATGTGTTTCCTTGAATTAATATTCAAACTCTAAGGGTATATATTATTAATATCACCTTCAATAAAATAAACCTAAATCACATGTCTATACACATGTCTGTGTGTGTAGTTTTAGGCCATGTGTGTGTGTAGTTTTAGGCCTATTTGGTCTAATTAGATATGTTGGATGTAAGATATCCAATTTAGAATATTTGAGTTGGTTTATTATTAAATAAATGAATTGAATATATATAACCTATATGCACATCTCCTTATAACTCTTACTTACTCTTAGTTCCTCAATATTTTGTATGTTCACTCTTTATACCTCATGACCTCTATATCATTATCTTTCTAAAAAGCATGTAGGTGTGTTTATGAGAAAATTTTACTATAATTTAAGAGTTTTTTTTTTGATATAAAATAATTATTATAATAAATAAATTCAAAAAAATTAATATCCTCCCCTAGGTTACTCTTCAACCTCATAGAAGTTTTCACCCTTCAAATTCAGTCTAGACCTTGTATGCTTCTTTTAGGTTTATTACTTATCAAAACTTAAAATACATGCCATTTATGGTTTAACTTACTCCAGTATATTTTAAATATTATAAATTTAATCCAAGACCCCTAATATCACTTTATGACCTTTGAATACTCAATTTATATACAAGAATTGCATATTCTCTTCAAAAGTGTAGTCAATAGTCTATATGACTATTAGGACTAAAAAGAGAGTTCATTGGCATAAATTATATTATAATGATCATTAAAATTATTCAAAATTTAAAAATATGAACTCCACACTTATCTTGACCCTTGAACCTCATCTTTGAATGCTTACATCATTGCATTTAGTGTGAAAATGAGACTTACAAGTTTATAGACCTATAGGTCTATATTTTCAATGTATAAGGCCTTATATGGTGTATACCATATTATTATTAAACTTAATAACATTAATATACTATCCCTAAACATTTCTCATGAAGTTTTAACCTCCATACAACACTTTTAATGAAATATCTGGCATTTTTTTTGTATATTCTTGTGTATATATACCTTTAACATAGTCCATTGAGAGGATGAAAAAAATGGCATTGGGATTGAATTGATGGATTAGTGATGATATTTCCAAGAAAAATTATATTTATTATTTTCCTATTTTTTCCATCTAATCATTGCAAAAAATATATCCATGCTCATGATTTGATCATATGTCTCTTGATCATGCAAAATGTATTTTGCCCAACCTATATGATGTTCTTTTCAATGAACATAGCCATTAGCATATTTATTTAGGTTATTATAACTAGTTATTTGATTATTTAGTATTAATTATATATTTTTATATAATATATTTTTTTATTCAAAACATCCTTTCAAAAGTAAACTCCTACAAACCCCATAATGTTTCCTGCAAACTAATTGAAATCTGCACCAAGCATAGAAGGGGGATTCAATTAATTTATATTAACACACATTCCAAACCAATTGTTTAATATTATTTTATGGTATTTTATAAGTTATTTAAATGATTACATAACCTTTGTTCATCACCAATAGTTCACATTTTCACTAAAAGTGCCCAAAATTAAGCTTGCAAGATTTATAGGTAGTTTTAGACCACCTAACCTTCTTAAAAATTGTTCATAAAGGAGGGAACACCAATATGAAAAAAAATACCATGTATTTTAATTAAATTAGGACCCCATCCTATGTAAAAAATATCAGGCCATGAATCTCACTGTACTATAGGGAATGAACACTTGAAAATTACCTTTGGGAGTTTGTGAAGAGAGTGATAGAGAAGAAAGAGATTTTTTTAACTTATTTGAATCTATAATTGAAAAAAAATAATTTATTTGAACATAATAATATTAATATAAACTTTTTAAACATTTTACACCTACAACTTAGTATTTTGGTCCATACAAGTGGGTGATAAGCCTTCTTTAAGTGTTGAAACTAACTTTATAATTGTTTTAAACCTTAGAAATAGACTTGTCATACCAAATTCAGATTATGAAATTATTATTAAGTCCTTTTAAAAATCTTTTATACATGGTATTGATATTTTTGGCCTATTAAAGTGGCTTTTTGACCATTTTATACATGTTAATGACTTATAGAAGAGATTAAAAGTAAGTTGTTTGTTGACCATTTTACAATATAGAGTCTATTTGGGCACTTAATTGGACTAAAGAGAGTGTGAAAATAACATTACACATGCCTTATGAATTTATAAGATAATCTAACCCCTTAAAACCTCTCAAACCATATTGAAGCCTGACATAAAATGATTTAGACGAGCATAGGGTCAAAAAGGATATTACCTCAAAATTATCAAAATCACCTTAAACTATCATAATAAGCATTGAAAAGGGAAATTCTTTTTGAACCTATCATATGGTATCCATAATTTGTCTAAAAAATACATTATGAGTCCTTATTTTGGTCACAAGTCTATCATTTTGTTTCTCAACACCTAGAACCTTGCTCAAAGACACTAGACCAATGCTTTTCATGGCCCACCACCTACAATATTCCTATTAATGATGATCAAAAACCTTGAAAAGATCATTATAGGCTTTATGGTATTAACATACACCTATATATTACTGATCTAATCCCAATATGAATTACATTACCTCTTAATAATGATGTTTGCTTGTCTTCATGGTTGTGCCTCTCCCATTTGAGGTTCATATGTTGGAATTATCACAAGAGGACCTTTTTCAAGGTGAGATTAGACTTTAGGATATTTATAGGAGTTTGAATTTTTATATATTTATTTAAGGTTACTTGAGGTTATAAACCATCCAAAACCAACTAAAAACCTTACATGTAACCTTTTGCATAGGTCTGCAACTTGTCTAGTGTGAAAGTTTTACTAATTTGTTGCTATCACATGCCAAATGGGTAAGGGAAGACATGTGATAGGACTAGTAGGACCTTGAAAGGTATAAAAAATATTCCATTTGAACTAATGAGCTCATAAATATTCTAAAGCTATCTAAAATTGAGCTTTTAGGGTTTTGAGAGGGTTTTAAACACCTTAATTAATTAAGGATGATTCATAAAGCTCAGGGCATAAATATCTTAACTATTTATATGAATTAGAAGTTTATAGGGGTCCCCTCCTTCCCCTAATAACATTGTCTCTAAATTTTTCTCTCTTTTGTGTATTAACATCAAACCATTAACCTTTTTGAGCTTGTCTTGTAGACCTATAAACCTAATGAAGAAATGGAATAGGTTTTTGTCCTTATAGTCTATGTAACTCCTTAATGATGGATTTGAATCTGATGGGACTAGATAGATCCTTGGATAGGTTGAGAAATTGATCTTCAATGGAAACCCTTTAAAATGAGACCTTTACAGGTCCTTTTTCCTCAAGTAAACTATTTGTCTTTCCTTCTTATTCTATTAGAGCTATGAACTAGGTGCATATGGAGTCTCTCTTAATCTTTATGATGGTGGAGTAGCTTACTAGATCATATCCCACCTTACTTTCCCTTCAAATTATTCATTATGTCTTATTTGAATGTTATAAATGATGAATATATAGTTATAAAATTATTCCAACATTGGAAAAGGAGTTTTAAGACACCTTGGATAAGATGTATGGGCAAGGTACATGTATCATGATATTTAACAAGTGCTAAATGAAATAAAAGACCCTTATATAAGGATATTAGACCTTCATGTTGGATATTTATTTCAAGCATTTATATTATACATTACAATAAGCAATATAATACAAAGCAAGGGAAACCTTAAACTCTCCAAAAATACTTTAATTTATTTAAAATGATTGAAAGTGCAATGTGTCAACTTACTATCTCTGCTCCTTGATCTACTTGCTTAGCTTGGAATGCATTATTTTCTTGTAGGTTATCATCTTATTTTCTTCACCATGGTTTAATCTTGACATTAACTTTCACAACAAACCTTAACATTTCCAAAGTTACCTCAATCTATGTTAAACACCTCTTTAATGACCATGATATGGAGATTGGTTAATCAATTGAAAGTCATGACTCCATAATCTAACTAGACCTTACAAAAGTCCTTTAAAAAACCTAATACATCATTGTAAGACATTACCATATGATAGGCTATGAGATCAATACACAAACCTTCAAAAGGCTATCAATAATGTTAAATAAGCTTGTATTGAAAGTTTTAAAATGTAATGACCTATAGTGGCCAATTTGGCTAACAAACACCTCTCAAGATCACACTACATTTCTAAAAATAAATTTTACAACTTAACTATATTTCCCTATTCTTCCATATTTCCAAATTAGTCACATGATCTATATTCTTATAGGTTTGAATCATTCAAATAGAAACCCATGAGCATTATTTGTCAATTTAAAAACAAGATCAATACATGTATTCACATATATCATATTGCATAATTGTTCACACACAAGGCTAGATAAGGGGGATAACTACATTAAAAAAATACCCTCTTTGGAGTATATGGCTATGTAGGTAATTATCATTGATAAATGGTTATTTGAGGTTAGTTTGACTTCACTTATGCCCATTCAGCCCTATTTTGTAAGGTGACACGCTGAGTTGGATGACACATGATTTTGATAAAAAGACTAATTATAGGAACCTATTCATGTGATCCAAGTTGATAATATGAAAGGGATAATAAAACCTAAAATGTGCAGGTGGATGTTCTATAAAATATTCTATATATTGATCTGGATAGAAACATCAAAACTAGGACATAGGTGTCAAATGGTATTGTCCAGATCTTGATGTATAGGCTAACAAAAAGTTATTTTATCAAATCTAACAATTCAAGGCAAAACATCATTATATCTTATTCTAAATATATACATGTTAGATCTACATTCACATCACTGAATAAGATAAGTATTGTTTTTCCTTCATAATGCAACTTTTATATTATTGTTTGGCACTATACTTGTATATATTTAACATATTCTCAGATTCAACATAACTATGAAAATATTGTAAATATAAATTCATTTAATTTGATTTATTAATATCTTACTCCATAGTTGATTAAGCTAATCTCCCCTAACCCATAAAAAAATGGTTAATAATTTGGTGAACCCAGTAATATATTGGAATATGAAGCCTTGATCATTGGGTTTTGTATCACACATAAACTCCATGAGAAGAATATTCAAGTTTATGTTGACCCTCAGTTGGATATTAATAAATTTACATATATTTATGAAATGAAATAAGAACATTTACTTACATATAAATAAATGGTAGACAAATTGAAATAAAAATTTGACACATTTTCTATTGAAAGTATTCCACGTAAATATATTTGTCATGCTAATGCAATGGAAAATGTGACATCATTAATGCATCTTAATATTAATGATGATTGCAAAAAAAATATGATATGATAGTTATGTTAACCATCAATTACACTAGATAAAATGGATGCTTTAGTAGCTTTAGAAATTACATGTAGTGCAATAAGTATAGAATGGTATAGTGATATTTATATTTTTCTATACCAATCTATTATACTAGATCATTTAAATCATAATGACTTATGAAAACCATATATGGAGGCACTTTGGTATGTCATTATTGGGGAACCCTTGTTCAAAATAGGTTTTGATGGAAAAATTACTATCATGTCTTAGAAAAGATGAGACAAGAACTATGCTTATATAGATGTCTAATAGTAAGTGTGGGTGACACTTAAGTAGAAAAGCAATGTTAAAAAAATTGTTATGATAAGGTTATTATTGTCCCATAATGGAATAAGAATGTGTTGATCATGCTAAATTATTTGTGAAATGTCATAAATATAACAATATAAATCATGATCCATATCATTAGTTATAACCAATTTTTTCACCATGGCCATTTTCCATCTAGGTATTTGATTTGATAGGATAAGTAAACTTGGTATCATAAAGAGGGCAAAAAATTTTAATTACAACTGCATAACACTTCAACAAATGAGTAGAAGTAATTCCACTTGAGTTTACCCCTAGAGATGACATATGCAAGTTTTTGATGATCAATATTATTTCCATATTTGGTTTACCTTAAGATACTATCACTAGAATAATGGGTCATCATTTAAAAACAAAATTATGAATCATTTTCATAAAAAATAAAAAATTAAACACACCTTCTCTACACCCTACTACCTGCTAGGTAATGGTCAAGTATAAGCAACAAATAAGATTATTGTCAAATTACTTAACAAAAAGATGAAAGGTAATTTAAAAATTTACATCAATAGATGGTATTTGCAATATGGGCATACTACACTAGTATCCACACACTTACTTGAGCCACACCTTATGTTTTGGTTTATGGTACAGAGGTAGTTCTACCAATTGAGCTTAAAATTGCATCTTTGTGTGTTTATCTCAAGTATATTATTCAAGATAATGAGTAATGAGAGAAGTGATTATACCAGTTGTAATAATTGGTTACAAAACATGAAAAAACTATAGAACATATATAGGTCTATTAGGATTAGGATAATCAAGCATACAATAAAAAAATTCAGCCTCATGAGTTTGATATTGGTGATCTGGTATTAAAATAAAATCAAAATATTACCAATGTATAAAAAGACAAAACGAGGAAATTCAAACCAAACTAGCCAGGATCATTCATAGTTATAGAAAATTTTAGAAAAGTCATGTACCACCTAGATACACTTGAAGGAAATCTCTACAAGATCCCAATGAACATTATGCATTTGCATAAATATTACACCTAAATTTGAAAATTCCAAAAAAAATGAAAACATTCAAATAAATCAAAAATATGCTTCATACACATATTTGCTAATATTGCATTTAAGCATACACTTTATGTTATTACATAGCATATCTTTTCATTTTTATACACACATATGTTTCATAGGTATTTGAGTGTGATAAAAGCATACACTAGAAACATGATACATAACCATGCATATGTTGGAAATTTCCTCCACCTATGTGACACACTACATTGGGCCATCTACCACATTAATCATAATTCATACAAGTTACATTATTTCATGATAACTTTGCATTAGCATGTTGAACTTATATAATAATGCTTAAACATGTATATAATCATGCTTTCATCTTATAAAGTGTGATAGATATGCTATGTTATAGGACATTTTGCTAACACATGTAGGTAGGAATTAGTGTGATATGCTTATGTTGATTACTTATATTTCACTTATTCATGTTTTCACATGCTTACTTGAGTATACCTATTTTATACCTTGTTTTGACTATGGAACATTTTAACATGTTCATTATTGTTGGCCATAGTACTAATCAATGTTGTTTCTTTGGTGTGAAAAAAATTAAACATGTAACCCCCTTGAGTTTGCAACATTTGAATATGCCCCTTGTTTGTAGTCTCCTTAGACCCCTTTTTCATGGCATTGGGTGGTCTTGTGTGTGTGACTGATTATTTACTGAGATTTTGATTGTTACTTATATAAATTTATATGATACAAACCATACATCTTAGGGCTTATTGTGATTAGAAAATATAAGCTTCATTGATACATATAATTAGGCATGATACCACTATATGATTATTTACTACATGATTGATACATATATGGCATGGTTATATTATCTTTTTAAGATAAGGTGATTACTAGATTGCATTATCCTCACCTAAAAAGGGGGGAATATTAATGTTAACATGTCATATAGACATAAATCCACACACATATTTGGAAAAATGACAAAATTTGATACAATTTTCATGACACAGATATACACTTTGGACATAATCTTATGATTTTGGCACCAATTTTCATAGATTTGGGACAAATTTTAATAGATTTATTGCAAATATTATACATATTTTATATATCAATCGTTAAAATTTGAAATATACTTCAACTTGAGACATATTATAGGTACATGTGCCAAGAACCAAATTAGTTATACATATTCATGTTAGATATTATTTACAACATATTTGATGAGGGGTATAAGGTTCATTCCTTTATCACCACACATTGATATACTAACCTTTCCAAGTATAATCAAATAAAATTGGTATTTGGATGTTAAGAGTGTCACTTGAGTTAGCCTATTCCTAGATTATCCCTATACCTATTATATATCCTTTGCCACACTTTTTTAATCATTATGTAGACCAGAGACAACTACAGTCAACTCAAACACAATCCCTAGACAACTTTATCTAATCCCAACATAGTTTTCCTAGTAGTATGCTAGGTGGATATTAGCACCACATTTGGGACACTATAACCACATGACACAAGTGTCCCCAACTAGGTGCTATTATGTTTTCACCTAACTCTCATGAACATATACTTTTTCAAACTTATGCCCCTTCTAAGGTCAGCCTAAGTAAATTTTATTGTTTACATAAGCTAAAAATATCTATAACTACAAGTCTATTTGATATTTATTCACTAGATGGAAAATATATGAAAAATCCTATTCAAACAAATGACAAGTTGAGCAAAACTAATGTATTTGATCCCTATTCTACTCTACTTATGTATACTACCATTTACAACAACCCTATATCCAAAGTTTAAAGATTTCAAATTTCAAGCAAGTTCAAGGCATTGAAGTCCCCTCTTATTCTAGAATTCATTTTCACTTGCATCAAGCACTAGGTAGGAGAACTATGTTAGGCTTGATCCCTCTTTAGAATATTGTTATGTAAGAAACTCTCTTCACAATAGGGTGTTGAGGATGTCTAACCTATCCTACTAATGAACACATAATTATTTCTTATGACATACTCACAAGGAGGATTAGGGTTCACACATTAAATAAGGTTATCTAGGCACAACATAGAACTTTAGATTTCATGCACATAGGAAAAAAACCTAATATCATAAGCACAGGTGCTCCCATAAAATAGTAATAGTCTTGAAAATATGACACTAACACCACTTTATGACACTACAATAACATGGTGCTACTATCCAAGTGGGGCACTACTATATAGTGAGAAAATATAGCCTAGGGCCATGTTGGCAACACTCAGACCTATCCATAACTTAGTTTTCAAAACATAGATCATCTATAATAGTCACTTTCTAGATAAGTCTCTATTTAAGCATATTTATTACTATTTTTAAAAAGAAAAAGAAGGTAAAAATCTATAAAAAAATTAGTACTTAATTATTACATATTATTTAAATAATTTATACATCTCAGCCCTTTAATATAAATAGATAAACCCTAAAAGGTTAAATCATTTGGGTGAAGTTGACTTACTTCAAATATTGATTCAAACCCTAGCTTTCATAAATTCTAAATACTTGTGTAATAAATTTAGGGCTGAAAACTTCTAATTTTCTAATTTATTTTATCCAACTTAGATAAATGAAATTAATTTCCATAATATGGTTTCATTTATTTAAATGTAAGTTTAAGTTTTGAAAATCAACTCTAGTTCAACAAAACCCTAAACCTAGACACAATTAGGGTTTGTATCCTTTTTCTATTTATACTCAGATTTTAGATTCATATATATCTTCTAATTCATATCAACATGATGATAATGATAGAAGATATAAGTCACTTTTTATTTCAAAATTGCATACTTTCATTTACATGCATGTTCACTTTAATTCATAATGAACTCAAAAAAGACACAAAGACATGTATAGATGATGTTTTATATCAATTGCAATATATTTCATATCTCATAGCATGTTTTATTTTTTCCCATGTGGAATTTCATTAAAAATCAAACCCATATACACATATAGTATTTAGTATATAAGGTAATAACTATGTTTCAAGTTTCAATGTCATATCTTATACATAGGAAAGAATTTCCTTCTCTTCTTTATCTCCATGAGGGTGATAGTTAATTCCCTCTTACCAGGTCCATGTTATCACTTCTTCATGAGATAAATCAACCTATACCAATTTCACTAATCCCCATACTCATCCTATTTTCACTTCTTCCCTATAGGGTATGTGCCTACATGTTCAATAAAAAATAACTAGGTTTCACACTTGTGAGACTCTATGTGATCAAATTTTTAGTATGAATAAGCTAATTTCAAGTTTAGAAAATTAGAATCAACTATTACATGAAAATATTAAAATATTATAAAATCAATTTACGATACAAAGGCCTCTAAGGCACAATAATGTAAATCATGCACATGCATCTTCACTTAGTCAATGTATGGCAAATAATGTTACATATCCAAATCATAAATCACAACAAAGTACATTTACAACTAGTGATTCAAAAATCATTCAAAGATAAAATAAGATTTCAAGTGAGATACTCAGGAAAATTATTAAATCTAAGTTGATCAACCTACCCCCATTATAAATAATGAAGAGATATAGATTTTTTTTTTCATATCATAGAATGCATGAGCACTGGATCAATTCATGTTTAGCATTAAAAAGTAAAATACAACTTTTAATGGATATAGATTAATCACATAGTGACATTTCATCCACACAACATATAATGACACATTTACCAATTAAAAAAG
Organism: Torreya grandis; assembly: GCA_037957365.1. NCBI lineage: Eukaryota > Viridiplantae > Streptophyta > Pinopsida > Cupressales > Taxaceae > Torreya > Torreya grandis. The sequence continues at coordinate 88,378 of JARHVA010006415.1, forward strand.
GGTTAAATTAAGAAACCATACAAAAATGGTTACCAAAGCATTACTTAGAACAACACAAGGATAAAAAAATACAATCAGATTAAGAAATAATACAATAAGCATAGATAAATCAAGAAAATATACATCTCCAAAAGAAGGAAAACCATTTAATATGGTATAATTTTGGACATAAATATATAAAATATCTTAATTATCATGGTCAAGGTTTGGGCATACATTCCAAATGTATCACTTCTCCTATTCTAAAAGTTGATAACATTGGTCAATAGGGTTTGGGATTTATTAAACATCCTAAGACAAATCAATCATAGATACATTTTATCAAGTTAAAACATCTAGATATATAGTAAATTTTACATAAAGATAAATAACATAAGTTAAAATTTCAAAATCACACTCAATAAACAAGAATTATCAAATAGGGTTTTCTAGCAAAATAACCTCCATAACACCGTATGTCTACTATAAGCACAGTTTCAAAGGGAAAAATCACAATCAATATGCCAAATCATAATATAAAAAGGTAAACTCCATAGTATGAGTTAGTTCCCTCTATAACAAAAAGTTATTATGAATACAATGATGAATAATACTTAGATTCCTATCACAATAACATTTAACTACAACATAGCAATCATATTGCACAATAGATTATCATTCCTATTTTCAACACAAGCCACAGTGATAGAAAGTATTCCATGAGACTCATTTGTTAGTATGGTTCCTGCCCTTGTACATAATTAATTTTCACTCTCAATCCTTATACATATTTTATTTTCATTTTCTTGTACATATCTTATGCTCATAAAGCTACAAAATTTATAGATTATACGCATTGCCATGTTTACATTTATGTTGTTTGTCAGATATTGAATATTGATAGCTATCCTAGTATAGTCTATTTTATCATACAAATATGCTTCACTTGTTCTTATTTATGGCTTGTAGATTAAATATAGGACCTCAATCCACTACATTGATCCAAACTTCTATCATCTACCCATTGGGGGCATGCACACTAATATAGTTTTATACATTTGATACATCTACCCATTTAGGGGCATCTCATACATAGTTGCTTCTACCAATTTTTATGCTTACATTCTATAAATTCTTGTTTATGCATTGATACATCTTGATATTTATCATTACTACTCATTTCTAAATTTTTTTTGACTATCACTAGTTAGACTTAGCATATGTACATCTTAACATTTACATAGATTTGTACTACATAGTTATACACGATTTCATTTCTAGTTTTCCTAGATTAGTCTTGATTATGTTTCCTATTATTCTTCCATCTTTGAGGGCATTTGAATATGCCATTATTATTTGGCTCTATGCCACTTATCTTTTTGTATGCCTTGGACATGTGCCCATGTCCCTTGTGTGTGTTTCCCTACTTCTATATGCTAAAATTTGAAAATGTCCTTTTATGTGGATCTAAGCCAACCACATTGCTTGTTACTTGCATATGTGAGCATTTTAATATGTCCTTGTATGTATTCATTCTCAAATTTAGTGACATGTATCCATGTCCCTTGTATTGTGTTATTTTGGCCTACTTTTATGTGTCTCATGTGTTTTTATGTATGCTTCTTTATATGGTTCTTCACCATAACACTTGTATTTTTTGGTTACACACACCCAAGTTTTTTATTCCAAAAGGAACCTCATGAATCTACCCTTCCTACTTGGGTGTTGTGATGGACATTATGCCCCATCCCCCTAGGTAGTTACTTATATTTACTATTATACATTGATGACATCTATCTTGACACCCTTATGTAATGCTAGATTATAACATACATCTTACATTACCTACTTATGCCTAAATACTTTTACATTCTGATATTATGTTTGTACATTGTATTGGAATAATATGCACATGATCTGGCTAACACATTTTTAGAGATACTTATTTGAGGATAGTTCTTACATAGGTTTCACAAGTACCCTCAAAAGAGGGGGCATTCACAAGGGTTTTTCATAGAGACAAGAATCCTACTTTTCTTTTCAAAAATAAATTTTAGCACATAGGATCAATTTTAGAAATTAGACAAAGGGTAGACACAAAAAAAATAGAGACTCAAAAAATAGTTTAGATTGCAAAAATTTTAGACTAGGAAAACATTAACACCTAGATTAGGACACTAGCACCACAGGGTGCTACTATCCACTATAGGGTGTTACTGTCTAGTAGACCTAAATTTAAGACAATCTAAATTAGACATAATAGTAAAATCTATATAATACATATTTTCACGTATATAGTCATAAATTTGATAGTCATGTTCAAATTTTTCTTAGATACATTCATTATAGCTCAGATTCATATCAATTTCTCATATTTGGGGGCATCATGTGTGACATGATAACTTCCACATTATTTTTAGTTAAATATATTTATTTATTACTATTTCAATTTAGATTTAGTTTACTCAAATACTAGATTAGAGGTATGTGCATGGCACATAGTTTCCATATACTCAGCTACATACAAGTTGATTAGATGGAATGGAAAACTCCATCTCATTATCTATGATATACATACTTCTTATCACATTTTAGGTTATCACCATATTTATTCCTTACTCCATCTATAGTGGTTAACATTCCCAAGTGTCCTACATCCACCTATTGTACCTAAATGGATGTGGGTCTGACATACATAATTAGATTTATTTAGATAGATACTTTTTAACACTTTGTATAATTTAGTTATATATGCATCTAATTCACATGGGTGGGTAATTATGTATTCATGACATACTTGAGTTATTGATCCACCCACATGAGAGGGTCAAACACACTTACAATCTTATCGAAACTATTCATAGATCAGGATTTATTGAGCATGGGTGGGTAATGATCGAGTTAAAACTAGATTGAGTTATTGAGCCACCCATATGAGGATTGATCAAGCCATCAACTCAGTCCAAGCTATTCAATGATATGATCACTATGAACACACACACATAGGTTATAACTAGGTTCATGCATTGGTTCATATACCTAACGAGGTGTATTTTTTGCTTTCTTCTATCTTTACTCAACTTTACTTAATTTATTTCAGCATAGTCTTTTTTTTTTAATCATCTCTTAAGTAAGGATTTATTTTTGCATGTTTCATTGTAGGTCATTTCTTAAGATCATGTTTCACATACATAGACCCAAAATCACATGCATAGACTCAGCTACATGGGCTTCACTTTTAAGATAAGTCAAGGTATGCTTATTTTTCCTTTATACTAGTCATTTTGATTTTCCATATTTCTAGCATAAAGGGGGGAAAACATAATCAGCTAAAATGGTATTTGGATGGTAAGAGTTTCACTTGAGTTAGCCTATTCATAGATTATCCTTAGACCTATCCTAGAGCCATTGTCACACTTTTTCAATCATTGTGTAGATCACAGGCACCTACAGTCAACTCAAACATATTCCCAAGATAGATTTTTAGATCCTAACCAAGTTTGCCCAGTGGTCTGCTAGGTGGACATTAGTACCATATTTGGTACACTACATCCACATGGTACTAGTATCCCTAACTAGGCACTACTATCATTTTCCCTAACTCTCCCAAATAAATACTTTATCAAATGTGTGACCTTCTTAAGGTTAGCCTAAGTACATTTTCTTAGCTATAGATCTATATAAATACAAGTCTATTTGACCTTTAATCCTTAGATGGAAAATAGATGTAAAATATTATTCAAACAAAAGGTTGATAAAAATTAAACTATTTGATCCTTATTTTACCCTAATTATGCATAATACCATCTATAACAGTCATAAACTTAGATTTCAAAGTTTAAGTACATTTAAGGAATCTAAATTCACTCTCATTATAACATTCACTTTCACTTGCATTAATCACTAGGTGGGAGAACTACATCAAGTTTAATCCTTATTTAGAGTATTTTTATGTAGGCATATCTTTTCATAGTGGGGTGTTGAGGATGTCTAGACTATCCTATTAACAAACACAAAATTATTTCCCATGCCATAGTCATAAAGAAAATTAGGGTTCACACATTAAATTAAGTTTTTCAAGAAAAAAACATAGCTCCATATTTCATGTGAATAGGAATAAGACCTAAAAACACAAGCACATGTGCTCCCAGAAAATAGGAATAATCCTAAAAAGAGGACACTAGTGCCACTTTGATGGTACTACAGCAAAATGGCATTACTGTCTAGGTGGGGCACTATTGTCTAGTGAGAGAATAGACTATAGGACCCTATTTATGACACTAAGACCTATCCATAACTTAGTTTTTAGAACCCATATCATCTATGATAGTCACTTTCCATATAAGTCTCTATTTAAGCATATTTATTACTATTTTTAGAAAGTCAAAGAAGGTTAAAATCCATTTAAAAAATTAGTACTTAATTATTTCATATTATTTTATTGATTTAGACATCTCAAATCTTTAATTTAATATAGGATTTGAATAGTTAAAACCTAAAAGGTTAAATCACCAAGATGCACTGATTGAGTCTTTATCTATTTGTAGCAATTATCTCCCTTGAGTTGTGTGATTGAGATTCAATGCTCTTGATTGCATTGGCATAACTCACCCTTTAACTATAATTGTGGCCATTATCACCCTCCAATTCCATATTCACATCTCCAAATTTTAGTTTTGAACCTCTTTCTCCAATTATTCAACAAGGAAGAATCAACACCAAAATAAATTAATAAGGGGTAACATGGTTGCATACACATGTGTATTCTTTCCTTGCTCTCTTTATAGTCTATCATTTCAATTATTCACTTTTGGATTATATGCACTAATTACACTATAACATGCTCTTAGTTATAGGTAATACACAAGAAAAAAATTCAAATGGGGCTCAAGTCAAAGAAATGTGTGTTGTACACACCAAGATACACATTATTTTCCTCTAACATAGTGATTTTATCCTTATACATTACTATATTAAGGGGGTGATGTAGATACTAAAATATAATTTTATATGACAACTAGTCTTGTACACTTAAAAAATATCAATCATGCCCCAACCCTTCTATTTATGACCTTCTCATTATTGAAAGGCTCACACTAGCTATCTCACTTTGACAAATTACTTATCTTATAGTTTAAACCTAACATTTTTATTACCTTGATCACTAGTAACCTTTAGTTTTCATAAAATATGATTTATATCCTAAACAAATAGTTACAAATCCCAAAAAATATTTACCCTATAAAATAATAGCCTTCAAATTAGGAAACCAACATTGACACTAATGTCCCTACCTTTTTAAAGGTCAAATTAAAAATATTTATACATGTTTAGGTCAACCTATTTGTCTTCATCAACCCTCTCATGAGATTATTTTAAAAGGTGTGGTATAAATACAAATCAAAATTAACTCATTATGAATCAAGTAGTATATATAAAATACCAATAAAAAACCTCTCAAGCTCACACTACACTATTTATAAATCACTTAAAAAACCTAGCTAGACTACCATATTATTCCATATTTTGAAATTAGTCATATGATTAGTCTTCTTATAGGTCTAAATAATTCAAAGAGTAGCCCATGATCAGATTTTTTTCACAAAGAATCCCATGTTAGGGCATAATTACATTATTATGAGGCCATGTTTAGAGTATATGGTTATGTAGGCATCACTCATTGATAGAGGGGCCTTTGAGGTCAACTTGACTTCACTTGAGCCCACTAACCCCTATTTTTCAAGGTGACATGCTAGTTGTAAGACCTAAGGTTTTGATAAAAGGATTAGTTCTAAGGATCTATGACTTTTATCCAAGTTGATAACCTGCAAGGTGATAATGAACCTTAATAGGAGTAGGTGTATGTCTTATAAAATATTCTATATCTTGAACTAGAAGTAAGCATCAAAACTAGGATAAAAACATTAACAATAGTGTCTAGGCTAAAAAAACTATTTTATAGAATCTGATGAATCAAGGAAAAACATCAATTTGTCTTCTTATAAACTTGTACATGTCAAATCTTTCTAAACATCATGGAATAAGCTATGTATTGCTTCTACTTCTTATTGTAACTTTCATTTTTTTTGGCATTGTACTTATCTATATTTAGATTTAACATATTTATTAGAATATTATAAATCTAAATTCATTTAATTGGCCTAATTTTAGAATATATTATTCCATATTGATAAGGATATTCCCCTCTAACACATCCAAAAATAATTAACTAAAAATTAAATTATGTAAATGAACTAAACATAAACATGCATATTTCTTGATTTTGAAATTTTCTATAATATTTATTATTTTTTATATATTTTTGCATATATAAATGTTGAAATAAAAAAATAAAGAGAAGTATGCTACCCAATGAGTTCTTTAAGAGACTCACAATAAATGGGACATATGTCTAAGATATGAATGGTAATCTTTTGTGAATGAAAAGGGATACATTATTATGATTAAGATAAGCTAAATGTAGAATATAAATACTGATTATTGATTATACTATAATATACTATGCTTATTGTTGAACATGATGAAATTTAGGGATTTTTTAAACCCATCATGGAGTATATGAATCCTATGTTGATGCCTTTTGTGAGATATATTTATTTCTATATAAAATAAATTTGGGACAT